>WEIU01015901.1:407800-441223 GCA_013389925.1 Aegithalos caudatus
AAAAGAGGACGAGAAAAACAAGTAAAAAAGAGAAGGAGGAAAAAATTTTAACCCCCCCCATAATTGTAAATTTACAATGCATTTATAGAATCAGAGACTAATTACACAGGTAAATTCACTGTTTGGCCAATGAAAGTGAGTGCTATTTCTAACCAAAAATGAAATATTGCATTGTGCCACAAAATTCTAAAATTTTACAATTCAGTAGATCTGCTGTGCCATCCTGTTGAGCCCCAGTAAATATCTTACATTAAATTTGATAAATTTCATAAAAAAAACTTCAAGTTTTCATTGATTACTGGTATGAAAAAATTAAGGCCTTAGTGTCATCACTTCACATGAAAAAATTAAGGCCTTGGTATTATCACTTCACATAGAAGAGTAGCAATAGAAATTATTAAAAAAATTTCCTAGTACAAAATTTTTTTTAACTTAGAGATCAGCAGTAATGTTGACTGTAACTCTGGGTTTAGTGTGTTATTTAGAAGACCTGGTGTTGCTCTGGATGACACTGTGGCTTTCTTCATCATCTTTGTGCTCAAATTATAAGGCAAGGTGCCAAAATCCTGAAATAAAAGGAATAAAAACCAAGATCTGAATGCAAGGTTGGTCCTTTCAAAGCAGTGAACATTTAGCCCACAAAGTTTTACTGACACCTAAAGAAAGTGTCTTTTTCTCCATGTTCTATTTAATGTCACTGTGAAATGCAGAGCTACATGAAACTACATTAAGCAAAACATTGCACTCCAAAATCCTTGGAAAGTGGATCCACATATGTTCACAGGCACAGACAATCTTCTCCATATTCAGCCTGTTGATTTACGGACACCTCAGTGTCTGTCATTTCAGATCAGTTTGTGTCACTTCAAACATTTGCCACAAAAGCTGTGGGACTTGGGGGTGGATTTGCAATTTGAAGTGTGAACTAATTATTCCATTTGGGAATGGGCAATGTCTGAATAACAGAGTATGGAATCCTAGTTTCTGAAGGGTGGAGCTGAATGCTTAAGACAGTTCCTAGCAATTTCAAAGGGGCCCAAGGACTCCTTGACCTGCCCCTGTGGGCAAATAACAGGTTTGCAAAGGCTATGAATGCCCTGCCATGAGTCCCCAGATCTTTGGCACTTCTCCAGTGGATGCAGGGGCTGAGTGGATGGATCCAGGAGATGCTGCCCACAGTCAGTGATGGAGCTCCAGTGCTGGGCCAGGGACACTTCCCAAACCATGACTGCCCTGACGGTCACCATGGAGCCTTAGGGCACACTGAGAGCCAATATCCACCACCAACACCACAGAAAGGAAATAGCCCTTAAAAGTACACCTTGAGCTCAAATTGGAGCAACCTCCTTCCATTTTCCCCTCCAGAATGGGATGCAGTCAGCAGTTTTGGCCTAGCAGAGATTCTGATTTAAAGCAAGGCCTTGCACATTCGCTTTTACCTCAGCATTTTCTCAACAGCTGACAAGGGATGTGGGAAAGCTGACAAACCTGTGCTCTGTTTGCATAATTCTTGGAGATATTAGAGAAAAAGGAAGCCTAACGCACCAGAGGCAGGAATTTTGCCATGCCTCAGCCAATGGCACAAGGTGGAAGCAATGCCTGGACACATGGTGTGTTCTCAGGCGCCTTCGGCACCCACACAGGGAGCGTTCTCTTGCCTCAAACCCCTAAGGAAAATGGTGCAAGAGCTGAGGTTTTGTTTTGTCCAGGCACAAGCTGACTGAGAACCAGGTGACTGCTGGTTTCACTGATGCCACAGGCTGGAATAACTTCAGTGACCCAGACCTCAGGCTCGTTACATTGAAACTGGAGTGCTGCTTTGCCTTAAAACTTACCAGTGCATCACCACTAGTTATGAGGGGATGAAGTTACATCTAAGTCATTAACGGAAAAAAAATATTCTTCAATTTGAATGCCATTTATTGTTCAACAGTCACTCATGCTCAAAAACCAGGGAATGACATATACAGGAAACAGTAATACACAGACCAAACAGACAAAGACATTTCTTCTGAATTATAATTTGGCATCAACATGAATTGCAATGAATGGATCTTCAGCATCGGTATTAATCTGGAAATTAGCCATTCCATCACCAGAAACAAACACTTGCTTTCCAGTACATTTGTTGTCCTCCTTTTGTCCAGAAATAACATCACAGTAGGTACCAGCAGGCAGTCCAGTTTGCACATAGACATTCATATCCCTGTGAGAAAATAAACACTATTTATACAATGTTTTTTAAAACAGGTATTTCTAATTGTGTAAGATTTCTGAACTTGATTTTACTCTCTTATTTGAAGGGCATTGTAAAGCATGAGTTTTCTAATTCTACCTCTCCTATGCTCTAATTTTAGCTCTCTGAACCCAGCATGCACTCAAATAACTCATGTTGGATTGTGGATGAAGGATGCTATTGTTCTCCCTAGGGACACTATTTCTGCCACTGACTTACCAGTCATCATTATTGAAGATGATGAAGCCTTTATTACCACGGCCAAAAGCCACTTGATTGCTGCCATTGTCCCACCAGTTGGAGAAAGGCTCACCATCCACCACGTTACGGAAGATGACCATGTTCCTGAAAACACAAGCAATGTCTGTCACTGCACCTGCAGCACTCTAAAGCCACACAGAGCAGGAAGCAAAAGCAACTGCTTTTACTGCCTCTTTCTGCCCAGTGCCCTACTTGATTTGGCGCCAGCGATGTTCACAAACCCAGTCGTTGCCACAGGTCGTGTCTGGGTTGATTGTAACAGGCTTGATGGAGCCATCTGCATTACTTGGGGGTCCAACCCAGTCATTGATGTCCTGGCATTGGAAAAAGACAGGTTTACAGCTTCTGACTGAAAATGCACACAGCCCCTCTGGAGAGCAAAGCTAGAGGGAGCATCAAAGTTTCATTGGCTACATCCAGCAGGGAACAGCAAAATCACTTGACAAAATGAAATGCACTGGATGACTTCTCTGGCCCTGTTCTGACCCAGAATGCCCACAGATGGATCTTCAGCATTAAGAGCTCACCTTTCCATTCTCAAAATATCTTGGCCAGCGAAAACTTGACATCACACGTGTGACCCCATACGGATGGGCAAGCATGAAACCTGACGCCATTTTATAGAGCCTGTTTGTTGGACAAACAAGGAATGAGACATGGAAGGACCAACTGCCAGGGAACACACAGACAAACAAGCAAAAGCAAGAAGCATCACCCAGACAAAAGCAAGCCCTTACCTGGAATCCCAGAAGGTTAGAACAGAAGCTCCACCAGCCCCGTGTCCTCTCTGGTTGTCGTGATTATCCACAAAGACCAGGGCTCTGTCGGAAGGCACAAAGCTCCAGCCTTCTCCCCAGTTCCTAAACAAAAACACAGACTTGAATCTACCCTGTCAATTGCTGTATCCAGTGAATCCTGCAGAAGTTGCAGCACCTTCATCCTTACTTTAAGTAGGCCATCTTCTCTCCGTCCCACTTGCGGATCACTGTCCCCAGTTTGGCACTGTACTTGAACTCTGTCACTCGGCCATTTCCAAAGTAGTCGCTGCCTTTGATGGGCTCTCCACCCAAATCAATTACCTAGTACAGGAAAGAAAACCTGCATCCCTTCCTGTCTCACAAAAACCAACAATGCAATGTACAGAACTCAACATGAGTTCTTGTTTTACATTGAGAAGAAAGTATTTATATATTTGTGCTATGTAGATCAACACAAAGTCAGTATAAGGCATGAGGAACACATGTAAAAACATGACTGAAGAAAGGAAAGGTAAAGTTGATTGACAATCTGTTGTGGAGGCATTTTTAAAAATCAAAACTACCTACGGCTGCTCTAGGTAAATTGTGAGCTCCTTCTAGGGTAAATTGGATGAAGATATACTATTGTTCCTCTGAAGGAAGAGGCAAAAGAGATACAAAAGTCAAAGGCAAACATAAAGGAGAAAATGTGGAGATTACCTCCTGGTAAATGAAAGGTTTAGTTCCTTCAGGAAACCATTGAGTATTTAGATCATGCAGCTTGTCCAGAAATGCTCTTATGTCCCCAGGCCACATGTGCTTGGCAGCATCAAGTCGGAATCCTGCTACACCAATGTCAATGAGATGGTTCAGGTACTCTGCAACCTTTGAGCGCACATAGTCCTTCTCCAGGGCCAGATCCAGAAGGCTGACTAAGCGACAGTCCCGGACCTGTGCAACAGAAAAGAAAAAAATAAAGTTATCTGTGTATCAAAGGAGGCGTGGAGATGGGGTGGTGGTTAACAAGGTTGGATTGGATTGGGAAGAAAGAAGGGAGTGATATCTGGAGTAAAGGCTTTTATCTTTGCAAGTCACTGTTGCACATTATAAAGCCCTACTGTCCTGGAGACAGCTGAACTCCTGCTTTCTAATGGGAAGTGGTGAATGTTTTACTTGTTTTACTTTGCTTGTGTGTATGGCTTTCTCTCTACCTATTAAATAGTCTTCATCTCAATCTGTGAGTTTTCTCAGTTTTACTCTTCCATTTCTCTGCCCTATCCCACAGAAAACAGGAGGCTGAATGGTGTTTAGCTGCTGGCTGAGTTAAATCACAAGTCCTCTTTGGTGCCCAACATGGGACCCAAAGGTTCATATTAACAACGGCTATGATTAACGTGCTAGATGGAATTCATAGCCGTTATTGCTGTTTGGCTAATGATTGCCAGGCTGCTGTGCTTGCCCTGGGGCTCCCTGGCCTCGCCGTGCATTGGAGCCCAGGGCTCCTGCATGGCTGCTCTGTGCCTTGGCTGCAGCTCAGCCCGTGCTGCTGGGCTCCCCTGGGGCGCTCCGATCCAGGCACTGCCCATGGCCGGGCAGCGCCGCTGCTCCTGTGCCGCTGTGCCCTCGGCCACGGGGACTGTGACCTGTGGGGAGTCCAGGGGGAACGGGCACACCTGGAAGTGTTTCTGGCCATGGAGAAGCCCACGGCGCAGCGGGTACCCCTGGCAGTGCCTGTGGCCGTGGCTGTGTCAGTGCCGCAGCAGGGGCAGCCCCGAAGGCGTCGGGGCTCAAGGACGGGTCCGTGCTGCAGCAGGGACACCTTGAAGCACCGGTGGCCGCTCATGAGGCCGTGATGGAGCACCTGGAATCGTGTGGCCGTGGATAAACCCAGGGCAGAGCAGGAACACCCTCAGGGACTGCAGCCAGGGGCAAGGCCGTGTTGGGCAGGTTTCTGAGGGGACAGCGGCTGTGGGCGAGGCCCTGCTGGAGCAGGTCTGTTTGTGAGGGCACTGAGCCCATGGACAGGGCCCTGCTGGAACAGCTGCCCCTCAGAGCCACCGTGGCTGTGGATAAATCCAGGCAGGAGCGGGCGTCCCCCTGCAGAGCCTGCGGCTCACAGAAATGGCTGCATTTGGGACTGCAGTCTCTGGGTAAGTCCAGGCCAGAGCAGGGGTAAGGGGAGGAGTTCATTGCAACATTAAACATGATGGTCTAGTCCTAAGGAACTGGGAGTGGACATTGTAATGGAAATAGCTTTAACTTGTAATCCAGGACTTGAGATGTGTGTTATAGGGATACCATAGCAGGAGCCACCTGAACCAATGAAAGACAAGCCTTACATGAAGCAGTGCAAGTGCAGAAGCGTTACGATGTGTTGTTGCAAAGTGGCTGAAGGGAAAGCTTAAGAAATAACTTCTACATATTCTAAGGACAAAAAACAGTTAGTTGTGTAACCAGGGCACCACCTGGCACTGCTGTCAGTTTTCCAAGAGAGCTCCTTATCATGATCAGATGAGTTTATAAGCTATAAAAATGAGCTCACAGGCTGAGCTGAGTACACTGAGCTCAGTTCAAGAGAAAACTTCTGCACATCAGTTCTTGATTACTCAGTACTTAGAATATTTTGTGCCACACGTACCTATGGTGACTACTTCATTCACTTGTCAAGTGACTAAGTACAGGTTTTGTGAGGCACTACACCATTTGATTTTACTGTAGAGTTAACAGAACATGTCAAAAAATATTAAAAAAATAAAAAGATATGAAAATGTTGCCAGGGGAAGTTACCTGATACATATCACCATAATTTTCAATTTCTCCACTTCCAGTGCGACATTTGCCATCATTGAAATCCCAGCCAGAGTACGGTACAGCTGGAAAATCTCTGTTTCCAGCATTAAAATGGCTTCCACAGGTAGAATGTGTGCCTGAGCCACCTGCAGCCCCACACATATGGTTGACAACAGCATCCACATAGATACGAACCTGGAAAAGCAATATGTGCATTTCAGTATGTTTTGCAGCAGTCACAGCCAGGGCTTTACCACATCACTATTCAGTTGATTTTAAGTTGATCAAATCCCTTTCAGTTTCTTCTCAGTTTACACCTCCTTTGAGGACAGCAGCACCTTCCCTCAGCTGATACAGCACTTCTTGCTGTATCAGACACAGATTATCAAGGAACTTACTCCAACATTGTTGCATCTGGTCACCATGTCTCTGAATTCCTGTTCATTTCCTGATCGAGTGCAGAGCTTGTAGCTAATGGGCTGGTATCTTTCCCACCAAGGTCTGTTTGGGTTAGTAATGACAATATTTTCATTTGGAGGTGAAACCTGCAGATGAAATTATGTACTTTGGTAAGAAATCAAATGGTTTTATTTCAACATTTTAAGGGCAAAATATACACTCAGAACTTCTGCCCTCAGAAGAAATCTAGTTACCCAACCCAGTCTCTCCCACAGCAGAAGCTGAGGTCTGTGAGATGTCTGTCTTGTGCACTGGCAAAAAAGACATTTTGGTTTGTTCCTGTGGGCTGTCCACATCTGGCATGGGCCTGCCTTCAAGGACATGTGCATGGAAGGGCTGAAGCCACAGGAATTATTTTTACTTGTAATAGTGACAGCCTTAGGAATGCCAAACCTCACTGCTTCCATACTTCCTTTAGAACAAGGAAAATACCTTTACCTTCTACTTAGCTTTCAGGGGAAGCCTTTCAGAGGAAAGCATGCCCCTTTGTAATGACTCTGCTAGAGATACACCATCATTCATTGGTCCTGCAGGGTTGGGGTTGCTTCTAAAAGCAGTTATTATTTCCAACCCTCCCTCCTCAGCATCAAAGTTACTTGGAGATGACTGTGTCCAACTTGGGCATTTTGACTTATTAATAAAATATTACAATGTCATTTTCCTACAACTCACAGGAAAACAACTCACCTGAACTCCTCCAAACCCATTAGGAGCTAAGTAGCGTTCACACTCCAGAGCAATATCCTGCCAGCGCCATTCAAAGAGATGCACAATAGAGGTTCTCTTAGGGAGGGTGTTGGGGTTGTACTGCCCCCAGCAAAGCCCTGCAGCTGCGAGGAGGAGGAGGAGGACTTGCATGGTGCCTTCAGTGTAAGGCACTGTGGTCTCTTCTCTGGCTATTTATGTGCCTGCAAGTTGACAAAGTTCCTGTAGCAGGTGTCGAAATTCACATGGATCAATGCTATCAGTTATTATTTAGATAGCTAGCTCAATATTATTCCTTTGGTTTGTTTTTTCTCCTGATTACCCAACACCTGAAGATAAAATACCTTTTCACAATGATTATACGCCATCATAAACCAAGTGGTCCGTGAGCACTGCACCCATATCCAGAATTGCACTCTTTCCAATCATGCAAACAAAGATACTTTAACAAAAGTATTCCAAATCATAACACACAGACCCTCAAAGGGGTCCCTGGAAGGTAAAAGGAGTGGGAGGTGATTGAAAGATGACTGGAAATCTAACAGCATTAGGAGAATGGATGAGTTTGCCAGCTTTTAGAGGTGTCTTGCTCTCAGGAACAGACTGAGTTCAGATCAGGGTAAGAACAACTGTTGCAGTTTGACACTGGCCCAATGCCAGGCACCCACAAGAGCTGCTCCCTCACCTCCCTGCCACAGCCGGGCAGTGGAGAGAGGAAAAAATTAATGAAAGGCTCATGAGTGAGATAAGGACTGGGAGAAAACTTCAAGGGCAAAACAGGTTCAAATTAAGGTTGCAAAGTGAGTTTATTACTAACAGAATCAGAGGAGAATAATGAGAAGTAAAATAAGCCATTAAAACATCTTTTTTCCCCCAGTCCTTTCCTCCTTCCCACAGACAGTGCAGGGAGACAAGGCATGGAGGTTTTGGTAAGTCCATCACACAGATTTTCTTCTACTGCTCTGGGAGAGGAGTCCTTCCTCTATGAGGCCATGGGGTCACTCCTAAGGGAGACAACTTTCCATGAACTTCTCCAGCATGGGTCCACTCCCACAAGGAGCAGCCAAACCACGCCTCCCACCACCTGAGTCCCTCTCACAGGCACACAGCCCTCCCAAAACTGCTGTGGCATGGGTTTCTCCTTCCACAGCATACAGTCCCTCCAAGGACAGGCTGCTCCAGCCTGGAAGCAGGGCCCCCTCTCTCCACCACATTTCCCACAGGATCACAGCCTTCTCCTGGTATCCACCTGCTCCGGCATGGGCACCTCCCCCATGGGCTGTGGGTGGACCTCTGCATCCCCTGCAGATCCCCACAGGCTGCAGGGCAACTGCCTCACCACGGCCTGCAGAGAAATCTCAGCTCCCATGCCTGCAACCACCTCCTCCCCCTCCTTCTCCACTGATCTTGGTGTCTCTGTGTTGTTTCCCTCACATTCTCACTTTCCCCTCTTCTCTGTCTAGAAGAAAACCCTGTGACATTATAAGATTTTCTTCTTAAATATGTCAGCAAGAGGCATTACCAACCTCTCTCCCTGGCCCAGCCTTGGCCAGCAGCATGTCCATCTTCAGAGCCATCAGCCATTGGCTCTGCTGGATGTGCTGGAAGCTTCCAGCAGCTTCCCACAGGAGCCACCTCTGTGGTTCCCTGGCTACCAAAAACCAACCAGTGCAAAACCAACAGCAATATTTAATCAGTAACAGATTTATCACATGAGAGGTTGTGAGTCTTCACCAGGTGAATCCCACTGGCAACTAAGAACTGACACTTTCTCATACCTAATGTTTCTCTGGTGTCATTGCCCAGCCCCTTCTAAGTGTTAGTAGTTTTCTTCACACTTTTCCTCGTGCAGAGCAGCTGATGAAAAGTGATCAGCTGCATTTGCCTCTCCAGCAGAAACTTTGCATAAGGTTTCATCTCATCTTAAGTGATCAGTGATTCATCTGAGTCAAGGAACAAACCCCAAAATCAAATGTAAATGATAGTGCAGACGAGTTTTAACTGCCTGACATATGAAACTGCCTGAATTTGAAAGCTAGAGCTGTTTATCCAAGTACTTTCTTGCATTTCCTACAATTTCCTCCCTCAAAGAAAAGACCTTTAACTTTTCTTCATGAAATGATTTCAGGTCTTTATTTGGAACTGACTTATAAGATCAATGTCTCAGTGACAATCCTTCATGAATAAATTTGAGTCATACTAACGATAAAACAATACTCCAAGAGAATACAAATACTTGAAAATCACTGGCATTTGATGAATATCTGTGAGGAAAAAAGTTCCAGAAAAATGTCACAGTTGCTCCAGGAGAAAAGAAACATCAGTGCACTTCTTATCTGAACCACCTCTCCTGTGTTCTTCCTGAAACTAGCCATGCCAGTGTGTCACATGTATTTTTCTCTTGCCCAGATTTAGTCTTCAAGGACAAAACACATAAGCAGGTCCCACTTTTCCACCTGTTCATTTTCGTACCAAAACCTTATTAAAGGCCTCGTTTTCCACTATTGCAATTATAAAATAAGTTACTGCAAATGACCTTGTCTACTCACTAACAGCAAGGAACCAGTCAGTGACTGCACCTTGTGATTACCAATTCAGTGAAAACAGACTCCCTCATTCTTCAATATTACTAAAAGCAACCAAATGTGCCTGAGGTTAATTTTTACATCACCATTCCCTGTGGAGTCCCATTGAGGTGATGGAATGTCACTGCATGACTTTCAGTTTCCAGTGGCATGTATTTCCAGTGAAAAATATGCTGCTGTTGGCCAGGAACAGGATGGAACTGCTCTCAGTAACCTGATGCAATGGATGGCAAAGACACTGGCAAAGGGGACTGGGAGCCCTCCCACGACAGGTTCTGCAGGCTGTGACTGTTCAAGCAGGTTGCAAAAAAAAGCTGACTTAAAAGCACAAAGGCCTTTATTTCAGATAAACAACTGTGCCCCTTGAGTGCATCAGTTGAGAGTGTTCATTACAAGGGTGTAAAGGCTCCTTGGCTTAGCCAGACCAGCATGGGGAGGAGTGTACACCCAGCTCAGCATGAAGGATTATACAAAGTTAACAAGTAACTAAAGTTTTCTGAAGGTAGCAGTGGGCTTTAGTTAGCTTCAATCCACACATATTCCTTTCCTATACACCTCATGCTAATGGTGAGTGCATTATAGGCATCAGCAATGGAGATCAAGTCAGTATTGGGGTAACAATGGAAGATGTGTGGTTTTGATTTGTACAGGCACAGGCTGACTCTGAGCCAGGTAACACAGAGGCTTGAACGATGCCACAGGCTGGAATAACTGACTGCCACGGACCAGAGTCTTCAGGATCTGGCCTTATGTTTGGTTAGTCAAAAACAGGGATAAATTTGATCTGAATGTCATTTTTTAATTCAGCAGATAGAATGTACAGAGCAACAGAAGAAACATTTTCAACTGATATAACTTGATATCAGCTTCAATTGTGCCATGTTTCAGCACAAAGGGTTCTTCTCTTGGTTTTTGGACATCCTGTCAATTTCCAATCCTGCTTGCCCCTAAAGAGAACTACATTTCCACTTAGGCACACAGAGCAGCATGATTTTAAATTTAATAATGTCAGTCTTCTCCTCCCATTTTTATTAGTACCTTCACTGAATAAAGTGCACCTTCAAACACACACAGATGTACACCACCACTCCCAGAGCTGCAGTGGCACCACCAGTTCCCATCTCTGTACAGCAGCTGGCCACCATTTCATCAGTATCACAGCTAACACACTTAGCTCATCTCAGTTCATGCAGTGCTGAGAGCCAGGACATTCTGCACATCTGTTTGTTGTTCACAAAGATACAGAGAAGGAACAGCACAGGCACAACACATCTGGTTACAATTTAGCATCCACATGAATGGCAATGAATGGGTCTTTGTCTTCATTCCCAATCAGGAAATTAGCCATGCCATCAGCAGCAACGTGAACTTCAAGTGCTGTACAGAGGTCACCTTCCTTTTGACCAGAAATGACATCACAGTAAGTCCCAGCAGGCAGACCAGTCTGCAGAGATACATTCAAGGGCCTTTGGAAAAGAATGAAGTGCATAAGCATTATGAGCACTCTTAAATGCTCTTCAAATCATACTGGAGACCTCAGATGTTAAGTAATTCTGGAGTTATCCTCTAGTACTTCCCTGGACACTGCCTAATCTATTCAATCACTGCATACTTCAAGTTGTTCATCACCACAACCTAAAACTAATTGTTACAGCCCTGACATACTCCCATTCTCTTATCATCTCATTCTTGCATAAAAGATTCCAATACAACTTTCAAAACTGTCACATTTGGAACATATTCCCGAGTTCACAAGTTGCCTTGTTTCTATAAATTTAGACTTTGCTGGTTGACCAGGCCTAGTGACACAGACAGCTTCAGAAAAGGGAAACACAAAGACTACAGTACAAGGCCTACACTGCCAAGAGTGAAAAGTGTCAATGGTAGAGTGGAAAATGCCAAGTTTAAATTGTGAACAACTGAGGCATTCATTAGAAAGATCAATTCAAGCTAGTAACACCATAAAAGGTTTCATCACTAACTAGATTTTAAAAATACACATTTAATATATAATAATTTCTTTATAATCATAATAAATTAAAATTTATTTCCTCTAACTTACCAGTCATCATTATTGAAGATGATGAAGCCTTTATTACCACGGCCAAAAGCCACTTGATTGCTGCCATTGTCCCACCAGTTGGAGAAAGGCTCACCATCCACCACGTTACGGAAGATTACCATGTTCCTGAAAAACACAAGCAATGTCTGTCACTGCACCTGCAGCACTGTAAAGCCACACAGAGCAGGAAGCAAAAGCAACTGCTTTTACTGCCTCTTTCTGCCCAGTGCCCTACTTGATTTGGCGCCAGCGATGTTCACAAACCCAGTCGTTGCCACAGGTCGTGTCTGGGTTGATTGTAACAGGCTTGATGGAGCCATCTGCATTACTTGGGGGTCCAACCCAGTCATTGATGTCCTGGCATTGGAAAAAGACAGGTTTACAGCTTCTGACTGAAAATGCACACAGCCCCTCTGGAAAGCAAAGCTAGAGGGAGCATCAAAGTTTCATTGGCTACATCCAGCAGGGAACAGCAAAATCACTTGACAAAATGAAATGCACTGGATGACTTCTCTGGCCCTGTTCTGACCCAGAATGCCCACGGATGGATCTTCAGCATTAAGAGCTCACCTTTCCATTCTCAAAATATCTTGGCCAGCGAAAACTTGACATCACACGTGTGACCCCATACGGATGGGCAAGCATGAAACCTGACGCCATTTTATAGAGCCTGTTTGTTGGACAAACAAAGAATGAGACATGGAAGGACCAACTGCCAGGGAACACACAGACAAACAAGCAAAAGCAAGAAGCATCACCCAGACGAGCAAGCCCTTACCTGGAATCCCAGAAGGTTAGAACAGAAGCTCCACCAGCCCCGTGTCCTCTCTGGTTGTCGTGATTATCCACAAAGACCAGGGCTCTGTCAGAAGGCACAAAGCTCCAGCCTTCTCCCCAGTTCCTAAACAAAAACACAGACTTGAATCTACCCTGTCAATTGCTGTATCCAGTGAATCCTGCAGAAGTTGCAGCACCTTCATCCTTACTTTAAGTAGGCCATCTTCTCTCCGTCCCACTTGCGGATCACTGTCCCCAGTTTGGCACTGTACTTGAACTCTGTCACTCGGCCATTTCCAAAGTAGTCACTGCCTTTGATGGGCTCTCCACCCAAATCAATTACCTGGTACAGGAAAGATAGAGCATTTCTTTCTACTCAAAAACTAAACAAATAAAAGACTGCGTTAGACATTGCTCCAAGTAAGGAGACGGTACTTGAGCTAATTATTTCATTTGGCTTTCTTGCAAAATTTTATGTAAGGCTATTTTCTTCTTTTAGCTCAGCCCAGCTGTGAACCTGTTTTCTATCTCCACCTCCTTACTCCGACTGATCGCTAACTCATCATTAAGTGTTGGGCTGTACTTACTGTATGTTTAGTATGGTCACCACTATGGAACTAAAGAACGTTTCTATTTGTCTAGTCTTGGCAGGTAAGATACTAACTTAATAAATTGTGTACAGCAAGTTTAGCTTCTGCTGACCAAAACCAACACTTACCTGCTTGTTCTAATCCATTATTCAAACACAAAACACAAATTTGTAATATCAAGTAATAGTTGTTATGCCATTGGAAAATAATTTTTCAGGCCATAATCAACATTTATGTCTTCTGTTGCAATTTTTTATCCAGAATTTAAAATTCAGGATATGAAATCTCTTCTAAACCAATAGAATTTTTACACTAACTTCAATGTAGTAAATTTCATCTCAATAAAATTTCCATGTTACCTAATTCTAGAAGGTCCAAAATAAGTGGGGCATTTTGCACAATTACCATTTATGGGCAGATTATATATTTGTAGATTATGGTTGAGGATGATATTGAAGATGATTTCTGCAGATCTGCTTGGGCTCAGCCCATGCAAAGCATTGCCATGTTTGACTGAGTCTGTACTGGGTCTGCAAGAAATATATTTGTGAAGTAAAATTAAAAAAAAATAAGGATTACCTCCTGGTAAATGAAAGGTTTAGTTCCTGCAGGAAACCATCGAGTATTTAGATCTTTGAGCTTGCCTATGATGGCCTTGAGGTCGGCAGGCCACATGTGCTTGGCAGCGTCGATGCGGAAGCCAGCCGCGCCCACGTCAATGAGATGGTTCAGGTACTCGGCAATGCGGGAGCGCACGTGGTCCTTCTCCAGGGCCAGGTCCAGCAGGCTGACCAGGCAGCAGTCCCGCACCTGAGCAAACATGCTGAGATCAAACACTCGTCACTAATAAACCTGACGTAGTGTTCTACACACGTTTTCTTTGCCTGTATTACAGTTCCAAATAAAACCGCAGTACCCTTTGTTCCCCACACGTATCTTTCGTTTGGAAGCTGCAAAAAGACATTGCATTTACCCCTCTTTTCTGAAACTGAGACCAAGGAAAACTTCCAAATTACAACAAAAGGCAAATAATAACTTCTACCTTTTTTAATACACTAAATAGATTTCATGAGCTTTAAATTGTCTTTATTAATTACCTAAGCACAGTTGTCTGAATCTGAAATTGTCTCAAGTTCAGCTATCCCTTTAAGAAGCGGTGTTCCTGAAAGCAACACTAATCTCTGTTATTAATTTGGATGACTTTTCATGAGGCTTTTTTTATTCCTTTTAAAAAATGTCTCACTGTAAATGAGAGCAGAGCAATCATAGCATAGGAACAGATGTACATGAAAACCGTCGTTGTGGGTTTACCTGAGATATATCATGATAATTCTCAATGTTTCCACTTCTAGATTTACATTTATGATCATTGAAGTCCCAGCCAGAATAGGGCACAGCTGGGAAATCTTCAGCCTTTGCATTGAAATAGCTTCCACAAGTAGCATGGTCACCAGCCCCAGCATTAGCTCCACACATATGGTTGATTACTGCATCCACATAAATGTGCACCTAGAGAACAGTATCCACGTAACAATTTGAAAAAGCTACTTCCCACAGCATCACTAATTAATGTTCTCTCTCCCATACCTCCTGCCCTATATCCCCCTATTTCTGCTTGCTTGATTCACCAAACATTTTCTTCAATTTTTTTTATTAACATACAGCAAAGGTGAAAAAACATGCAAGCTCAACAGACAGGTAGGTCACACTGCATCCATTTTTTTTAAATGGTAGAATCACTGCTTGGCTATATCTTTGCATTGCAAACACCAGAAGGTTTTAAAAGTACTTACTCCAACATTGTTGCACCTGGCCACCATGTCTCTAAATTCAGTTTCATTTCCAGATCTTGTGCACAGCTTGTAGCTGATAGGCTGGTATCTCTCCCACCATGGCTGCTGGGGGTCAGTAATGATAATATTTTCATTTGGAGGTGAAATCTGTGAATAAAACAATGGCACTAGGTAAAAGAATACTGATAATGGTTAATTTGTTTGCCCAGTATTTTTAGAGAGAGAACATAACCCATTTAGATCCTCAGTATCCTCTGCTTACACTGTAGTAGGCTAGAAATAAAAGACTTAGGCCTGGTCTTCAATAGATAGAAACACAGGTAAAAATTAGGTCCATGAACAATGTCCTAATTATCTTTGACTGTAAGATTCAAAAAGAAGCATCTGAAATTGAAGTACTAGGTTAGCAGAGGGAGGAAGTGACTGCATAACAACTAATGTAACATCCTGCCTTTAAAATTGATCCGACTTACAATTTTTGTAATGTTTCGGATGAATGCATTCTTGACTTAATTCTTGCAAGTTTCCAGGTGAGTTATACCTCTTCCTTTTACAGACTTTTCAGGATACATTTTAGGCAACAGGCTTTTGCTGCTACCTCCAAGCCTCTGGGCATAACAACCTGATCCAACCATTTCTCAGAAAGATCCCTCCAGCCTCTTAGCTGCCACACCTTCCTGACCAGCTCAGCAAGTCATTTGAAAGAAGCTTCCAGAGACCTTGGCACAGAATGGATTAAAAACATAAACAGGCATAGGCTACAGTCTGAGAAATCAGTTTAAAATCCATCTGGTCTGTATCCCTGGAAAGAAGGTTGCAAAGAAAAGATGATTATTTGAAAATTATGGGAAAGTTCTCACTCAGGCCAGCTTGCAGTCTTGGGGTACAAGAAACAGGCAGACTTCACACCAATTTTTCCTGAGCAATCTGACAGGAAAACAAATACTTTAATAAGTGGCTGTTCCCCTGCCATGCTACCCCACCCAAGTGCCAGTACTGGTTCCACAGGAACATGTCTGTTGTTCAGACAGAACTGACTCCCACAGGGACACCTTCATCAGAACCTGTGCTCGGTTCACCTCCACCTGCTCACACCACATTCCTACAAAGAAGGGTCTCCTAGGGGCTTACTGTGACACTGCGCTTTACAGAGGGAAACTTGCCAGTTTGGCTGAACACAATTTGCAGCCTTTTGTACTTAATTATTTAAAACCTTCAACACTTTTTTGTTCTCTTTGGAAGCCCTTTGTTCAGTCATAGTTCCATTTTACATTTATCTAGCTCTTAAGAGCTTCCCTTGGTTTAAATAACATTAAGCAGATAAAACATAGGTTACTCTTCACAGCAGTAAAAAAAAAGTTTAGCAAGTGATGTGCAATTCTAATTCATCTAAGTGTAATAGCATAGACTGCAAAACATGCACTTTGGAGCAATGAAATAAATTCATGCTTACATGATGATAGCTGAAGAATATATTTGTCAGCATTTACTACTTCCATTACCAATTTCTATTTTTCTTGTTCAGTATCTGTCCTTAGACGAATTGAACATTTTCTGTGAAAAACAAATTATCACCTATGTAGCAATTTTACTACTTACTGATAGGAAGAGACATACCTGAACTCCTCCAAATCCATTAGGAGCTAAGTAGCGTTCACACTCCAGAGCAATATCCTGCCAGCGCCATTCAAAGAGATGCACAATAGAGGTTCTCTTAGGGAGGGTGTTGGGGTTGTACTGCCCCCAGCAAAGCCCTACAATTAACAGCAGAAAATAGACCCCCATCCAGGGTTCTGGGATCAGCTGAGCTCTTCTTACTAACTATCAATGCTCCTGCAAGAGGGTAAAGTACACATTAGAAAATGCACATTTTAAAGGTAAACGCCCATCTCTGGCATCATATTTATTTACTTGTCATTTTGTATGAGAACTGGATTTTATCTAAACTACATCAAATTTCCATACTAACAGTAACTTTGTTTCCATGCAGTTAAAATTCAGATGGTGCCTAATGCAGACTACCTCCAGAATGCAAAAGTCATGGTTTACTTAGTATAAAGCCAAAAACCACCCCAAAGGGCAAAGGAATACTTACAAAGACTGAAATGGACATTTTGTTTCTCAATTTAATATACATTATTTTACATTCCTATTTATCCTTGAGAGGCATCTTTTTTTCCAAAATGGCGTTGCTACAACTTGAACTTATTTGGACAAGACGTCGCAGAGGCAGCACATTTCTTACAGGATTTGTTAGGAAACCCCCGATATTGTGGAGGTTTAACACATGTGAGTCTGTTGTTCATGACATCTCTCATCCAAACAACAGCCTGACACCTGGAAGATCTCTCACATACAGAAATGATTAATTATAGTGACTCAAACCCTGAAACGCTAAATGTCTGATCTCTGCACACCTGTTTGTGTGGAGATATTCTTCTTTTAAGAATGTGGGCAATGGATGAAGATGTGAGAAGTGCTGTGAAGCTCCAAAACCAAGAAATCTCCTTCTGAGCGCCCTAGTAGAGAGTTCTGCAAAAAGAGCTTTCCAGAGGCTTGAAACCAGCTAAATTCCCTTCTGATGAGCTAAGCCAGGAACTGCATTCCCCAACTCACATCCTGTTTGTATTTACTTAGGCACAAAGACAACAATCCTTATATTAAAACTGCCCCTCCTTTTCCTCACCTAGAGATACATGTAACAAACCAGAAACTAAAAAACTATCCCAGTTTATGTTACTGTATTGAGAACCTTATTTCACACTCCACTTTTAAAAGTTGATTTAGAGAGTCTGAGATAGAAAGAACTCCTACAAGAAGAACTTGTATAAAAAAATGGCCGAACTAATACTTCCCTTAAACAACAAAATTCAGAATCTTGTTAGTTTCCTGTATCTATTCTTTATAAATAAAGTTATCTTACAGAGACACAGCAAAGACAGATTCCCATCACAGGGGAAACCAAACACCTCAGAAAAGGTTTAAACATGAACACAAGGGCCTCAGGTTTGCTAAATGAAGGAAACCAGTGGTTTTCCTGGTTCAATACACACTTGGGAATGCACTGCTGAAAACTCAAACCTGCTGTGATACAGTTACCCAGAAATAAATTTATATATAAAATTTTATGTGACTTCTATAAAACTGCCCTCATTCTGCTTCAAGGAAAGGATGAGCATTATCTCTCAGATAGTGGAGCACTATTTGGAGCAAATTTAGGCACAAATTTTACCAGTTTATAATAGAGTAGGACCTGCCTTCCAGAGCCTAATAATGCTATCAGCTGCCACTGTTCTTCAAAAGCAGGCAGAATTATTTAGAATTAAGCATTTGGTATATTGAGCTTGCTTTTATTATTAACTTACAACTTTTCTTAAAATTATTTTAAACAAAATAACTTTAATACAATTATTTACTTGTAGATCTTCAATAAAGTATACAGATTAAGTTTCTGCCACAAGCAGTTGTTCTGCATGCTTCCATTTTCATGAAGGAATGTTTTTCGGCCCTGATAGGAACATACAGAGAAAATGAGCTAGGAAAATTCGATCTTCTCTGATAAGGGAAGACATTTATCAGATTGGCAGGTTTTACCTACAGCAATAAATATACAAAGCAGTAAGAATAATGTAATATATAACCTTAACACAAAGCAGTAAGAATAATGTAATATATAACCTTAACCCAACCAGCTCCAAAGTCTAGTGCTTGAACTCGATGTAGATTTTCATTTCTCTTAAACAGGCTTATGGTTCAATACAAGCAATAAGAAGAGAATGGGGGTGTTGAAATCCTCACCGCACTCTGAAGGCGCTAGCCTCAGAATGGTTTCAAAACTTTGAAAAATAGTAAGAGGCCATGTGGAAAAGAACAACACTGATTGCAATGCCGAGAACTTGGGAGGGGAGTGTCTCTGCAGAGCCCTGCTGCTGTCTTGGCCAACACAGGAACCCGGGTCACCTTATCCTCTGCTGTGCTACAGCCCGAGCTGTGACTGCCAGCCGCCACCCCCCACACCCGTTTGCAGCTCTGCGGGACACTGAGCTGCCGCAGCTGCTAAAGCCTGGCACAGGGAAGCACAAGCGCGGCCCCGTCCCTTCTATCGGCTCCCCACAGACCCCCGTGAGCAGCCCGGTTCCGTGCAGGCTCCGCCGCGGAGCGCGGTACGTACGTGCGGGGCCGCCCCTTCCGCCGCGCACAGCCAGCCCGCCCCGGGCAGGGACACGGCGCACACGGCACGGCTCCAACAGGCACTGCCCCACTCTCGTGGAAGTGTTTCTGTCCTTGAGCACAGCACCACCTGGCTGTGATCCTACTTCGGCGGTTTGAAAATGCATTTGTGGGCCCTCGGTCCTGCACGCGTAGCTCAGCATGGGTTTAGGACATACTAGTGTAGAACAATGGAAGCATTTAAAGCTGGAAAAGCTCTCTAGGATTGAACGAACAATTACACACTCACCATGAGAATGTAGCAACTAAGAATAATTCCAGTAAAAGCATTTTAAAGCAATCTGCTAAGCCAGTTCATATTGGAAAAAAATTGCAAAGACAGACTTACTTTGGTCCAGCCACCAATACTAGTGGATTTAAACTGTTTGCAGGTAGAATAATGACAAAATAAATCTTTTACACCAGCCAGCTCCCACACCATCAACTATCATTTAGTCATTTATGGAATAACTTTTTCTTTAAGTCCACTGGACCAGGATCTCTTGTCAATTAAATGCCATTGCAATGTTTCCCTCATGGTTTAAGACAGTTCCACTAACCAGACCAGTATGTAGAAAATCCTACTATGTGACCCCTGTTATTATCACCCTCAACAGGGCAAGGACCCCATCTATACCAGTTTTAACTGCTACTCTGGTTTTAACGACTTCAGTCTCACCAGTGACAGCTTTCAAGTTGCACATGAACAACACAAATTAATTACTGAGGAAGAACAGTGCCCAGTTGCACACTACAAATTCAGGCCAATGCACCAGTCCTTCTGCTTGGTCTCTAAGGCAAGATCTGTCCCACTCAAAACCCCAAGAACAAAAGTCAAAATGAAAAGAAGGCAGCAAAATGAAGAGAAGAGAAATAATTTATTATATGTCACAGGCAATCTAACATACATTTATCATGTAAGTCTTGTGGTATTTAAAGATACTGTGGAATCTTTAAGATGGTAAAATTTTTTCTCTGCTTTAAATACTTTAGAAATGCTACTACGCACAGTTCAAGAGTCCTGATGATTACACTGCTTCTTCCCCAGCTTGATAACACTTGAAAGAGATGGAACACAAAAGGGACCTGGAACATCACAAAGGCATGTTAAAAGCAAGAATTACCAAAAAATAGCAGTGTTAAAATGGCTTTTGACAACTAAATTGAAAGATGCTTAGTGTTTAAAAAACTGCATAGTGTCTGTGAAAAATACCTCTTAATAAATGCAGGCTGTATTGATTTTATATTATAGGAAGTTAAACAGTAAAGTAGTATGTAACCCACAGGAATTGTGTAAGTCACTAGCAACAACACTACCTCAGTGCAGAGAGCAATCTAACAAAACCCAAACAACCAACAAAAACACAGCAGTGATTAACAGTTATTAGTCCAGCTCCAAATACTTAATTGCAAGATATTGGTAAGTGTTTTCTTTATTCAAAAAGGACAAAGTAAGGAATGTATAAACTAAATCAACTCATTTCTCATGTACCAGGACAACAGTAATCATCAAATGATCTAAAATACTGGTCAACCCCTTTAAGACTGCTCTGCAATGTATTTTAGCCAACATATTATTATTATATTAATATGTATTTAAAGAAAAACAAGGTAGCTTAGTCACTGTGAGCTCTGTACAGCTTCGCACAGGTAAGATGGTATGAGCTAGAACTGTTCCACTAAGGAATAGGAGCACAAATTAGTAGGGTGTCTGAGGAAGAAGAAGGCCACCTTTTAAGACTAAGAACCTTCACTGTGTCTATTCACACAACACACAACTCACTGGTTTCTTTTTTCCCCCCTGAAAATGTTTTCTTTTTAAAATTATTAGGTTAGCTCAAGCTTAAAACATGTTAACTCCTCCCCACACCTACTCTATATGAAAACCTAAGATGCAGTTGAGTGCTACAGGAAACATTGCACAAAAAAGGATACAACAAGAAAGGATACACTCTGCATGACAGTATTACTGCAGTATTTACGCAGGAATGTTTCTAAAGAAGAACAGCAGAATGTGGTTTAATTTTATTTGATTCTCAGTATTACACACACATAACTTTATGTTACCTAGCAAAAAAAGGTAATATGCCTCTTTGATAAAAAACAGTTCTAAGCCCTTATGAGATTTAATGAGAGCTGAGGAGTCCACCAACACTAAACTTCATATTCAAAAGTAAATACATTTTTTGATAAAAACTTGGACACCAGCAGATTTTTTCATCTCCTTCAAGTCTTTGCCATTTTACAGACTCATTTTATTTCCATCAGGTTCAAAACCCAATCATGTTTCCCTTTAATGCCAGATTTCAAACCACTTCTTCCCTATGGAGACCCCCTCAACATCAGTTTCTTCCACATAACTTTTCTCCCAAAAAGTTGTAGTTTAGCTACAGGAAAATGTTACTTCAGGTGAACTTTTTGCCAGTCCATTAATTAAAAAAAAAAAAAAAAAAAAAATTCAGCCAGAAAGGAGTTCTGCAGTACTTTTATAAACCATATGTATTGTTCTGTCAAAAAATAAAAGGGCAAAGCCTTTGTAGAAAAACAAAAATTAAAAAAAACACCCAAAAATACCAAAAAACCCACAACCACCCTAGACTCAGGTTTTTATCATGGCATTTTGCATCATAAATCAGCATCCATCAGAATATTCCAGCAGGAACAGAAAAACAGTCATGCAGAAATAGGGCTCAGCTTAACCATTGCTTGGGAAAGGCAACAAATATTTTTAATTACGCCTCATGGATCCTTAGAAACTTGTGTAACTCCATGGCACATTGTTATGATTACAGCATATAAACATTATCAAGGTAAGTGAGAAGTTCTGCCCATGGACAGAACACCAGGGACACTTGTGAGTGGTAACTCATAGAAGACTTTCAGGTGCACAATTAAGTCTTGCCTAAGTATTGGTTTGCTCACTCTAGAAAAAGCTTCTGAGTTGACCATCAGCATAATAACAAATAAGCACCTTGTTATTTTCTTTATGCACTTCAAGTATTTAGCATGTGTAATGAATTCAGAATTAACATACAAAATTAGTTGAAAAGACATGGAATTCCTAAAAGAATAAAAGTGCTCAGACTTCATCTATCAGGCTCTCCAATAGCTAAAATGCTTCAATTTTTTAATATAAGAAACCTTAGTAATCTTATTAGACACTAGATAATACAAATAAAAGGCTTTTTCTAATAAGAAAGGAGTGAGAAACAAGACTGAAATATTGTCATAAATACTTGATCCTATTAGAACACTTTAGCTAAGGCTCTTTTCTCTTTTCAATGACCACTACAGAAGAAGGCCTATAAAAAAGTGATCTTTGACAAAACACAGATTTTGCAAGCCACAAACAGTAACACAAAATAGGAAGTAAGACCAAATAACATCTCAGCTACGAGGGAAACAATCTTAAATCTGATTTTAAAAATTGTTAGACGGTGGATAGAATGAAGAACCTAAAATCAGAGTAGCTGTTAAAACCAGAAATACTACCATCACAATAACCACACTGTGGGCTTTACAGCCCATTTGTAAAAATCAACAACTGTTCACATCCTTTATTACAAATTCAGGTTTCCTTCAGAATAACAAGGATCAAGTTTCAGATTAAAAACACCATGGGTTAAGTAATGTTTTATTAATTCTCAGGTTAAAATTTCAGTTAATTTTGTTTAAGCAGAGGCATAACCAGAGTGATCTCAACTGTAACCAGAAATTAAGGTCAATGCACTTTAAATTTGAGCTAGCTCATATATCAGAGGGTGCAGATTGAGAAATAAATGCTTTTTATTCTTGCACTAGTTATTTCACATGGTCATTTGAGAGTTCACTATGCAAATGTTTGCAGGCCATGAAATCACTCAGGTAAATCAGAGCTGATTTTGCTTGACTTCCTCTCACATAAATGAAACACTCAGAGTAGGTAGCAGTGAAGTAAAGCTACATGATAAGAAATAAAGTTCAGTAACTTTCTGCTAGAAGTTACTTTCTCATCAGGTTTAAACAATGCCAAAAATCAAGACCTACACATTCCACAACAAAGGAAGCCTTGACCAATGTAACATTAGGCAGCACCTTCCAACAGAATATCCTTCACTAATTCAGACAAGTTTAAAGGATGCTGCAACAGCACTAAGAACTCATTTTCTAAAGACAACAGAGATCCTGTCTGGACAGTCTAGCAGTTTATTGCTGGAACCAGTTCAGGATCACTGTACAATGGCAGGGATGGAAAGGAAGGAGTTAAGAGACAACACTTTCAATACCAAAACCCTGGAAGATTACTAAAAGGTAAGTGGTCCAATTCCACAAAATTATTCTCCTTATCTTTGCATATTAAGGATCAAAGAAACTGACAAGTGGGATCAAAGAAACTGAAAAAGAAACTGACAACTGATATCCTACAATATCAGGATTAGGAAAATATCTGTCTCTGAGGCTTTTAATAAAGAAAAAAGCAAAGTTTTAAACTTACACCAACTATATACCTTGCATTCTGTTTTTGTGATATAAGCACACATTTAAGAAAACAGTTTTGTATGGCACATTTCCTCTCCATCATCAGTATTCCTAAAGAAGCTGTTAAAGAGAGAGTAAATAAAACCAACACACAGTAACAAAACCTCCACCCCAATACTTTATTTTTACTTTCAGGCTGAGTCCATACCTTGTGCAGTGTTACTTTTTTCTTTTCCCTTCATTGGCATCCTGTTTTGGTCTAGCTGAACGAGCAAATTGCTGAGATTCTGTTAAGGACTAAAAGTGTCTGATAAGTAGGAGTCAGTAAGAAAGACAAAAAAGATTAGTCCTGCAAGTTAGTCTAGAAGGTGACCTTTATCTGTGAATCAATTCCATTACAGTATGAAGTATTATAACAACATTAGTCAAAGATTGGGACCTCAATGATAAAGTACAGAAGTTATTAGAGAGCCTGTAAGGGGAACTAACTGGGGATGGGTTAGATACAAACAGGTAACTAGAGTAGGATAAATGCTTGATATTTACAAACTTCCAACCCAGCATGTTAATTCTTAACTTTGATGTCTCAGTATTTGGGAGGAAAAACAGTAAAAGCAGCAGGTGCTGGGGTTACCGTGCGTATGGAGAAACTGAAATATTTAAGTGAAAAATAAGAAAGGACTTTCACACAAAAAGACAGTCCTATGCAAACAAAAATGACAGTCCCAGCTGAAAAACCAGTCTAGAGACCACTTCTCTAACAGCAACATTCCTTACGTTCTTCATTCTGTAAACACAGACCTAACAAAGTCAAAACCCTTGTATTTAATTTAAATACAGTATTCATACAAGCTAAATTATCTTTTGTATTGCCTTTGCAGGATCAAATATGTAAGATCAGTGAATTTTGTTCTTAATAAAGCACTTTCACTTTCCTATTTCAGAAGAGTTGCCTCTGTTTTTTTTCAGCTACCATAAATAGTGCAGTATGTTATGCTGACTGGTTTTCTTTTGGCATTTTCTATTTTGCAGAACACTATGACAACAAAACTAGAGATCGGCAGAGATGACAAAGAATATCATGTAAATGCTTGAAGAAAAGGATACAACCACCATGGGTTTTTCAAACAAGACATAGCCATTTGCTTCTTTCAGTGCTTTAGCAGCTGCTTTCTCATTGGGAAGCCCAACGAAGGCCTGTCCCTTCATGCGGCCCTCTCTCATCACACGGATATCAAACCTAGGGGCACAGCAGAGAGGGGTTAAACTCATGGTCAGCAAACCCTGCACGTTTCACTGCTCATCCTCGGGCTTCAGGTGGGACAAACAGCAGAAACAGAAGCAAAGCCTACAGGGAGGAGTGATGTCCTTGGAGACCATTTTATTTGGGGAAACCATTTACTAGAAAATAGTATCAAACGTTAGGATGGCAAATTGATGTGCAGTACTACTACATAGGACATATGCAAAGTGATCAGACACACACAAACACCTGCAGAGTTCATTCTGTCACACAGCCAAGGAAAGCAAATCTGGGAATGAAAATGTAAACGCAAAATAACAGGGTCTTCAGTCACTTTTCATAAAATAATTCTATTTCTTGATCTTCATAAATGAAGATTTATAGGTGCAACACATTTTTTGTTCATGCAAAAACACAGAAAATGTAAATATGGCTGTTTTTAAAATCCCAGTTTTCAGCATTGTCATAGAAGTTAACATAAAAGGCTTCATTTTAACCAAGCACGAAATGAACTCACATATTGCGTTCCACCTCTGACTGGAAGTCAACGTATCTTCCAAAAATGAACTTAAGGTCCTGAAATTAAAGTGTAGGTGTAAGAAAAATGCTAAGAAAAAGCCTTTTGATAGATACTTAATTTGCATGTTTACCTACCTTTTCTTGAACTTGTTTAGCTAAATTTTTCACATATATCCTGCAATTTGGATCACCTGGCTCATAGTTTTTGAAAACAGAGTATTTTTCCATTTCTTGAAGACAAAAAAAATAAACCATGCTTTAGCTCATTTACTTTGTGCATTTGCTCAATAAAATAATTTACTATATGATCATTTAAGGAAAGAAACACTTATTTAAGCTATTTGTTGCAACAAATCAAAAAGTTATTATTAGATAATCTATTCTCACAGTTATACCTTCTCTAGAAAGTCTGTTTTTTTCTAGATCCTTTCTAGAAATAAATTCTGATGGTATTTCATCATCCTCCTCTTCAGTTTCCATTTTATCATTTGAGCTAGGAGCTGGGAAAATCCTTCCAAAGCCTGTATTATTGATTTCTTCTGTAGTTGCATAAAGGTCTGAAATTTCAACAAATTATGTAAGTGGTTTGTACATTTATTCACATGAAGATCAACAGCCAGCAAGAAAACCACACTCTTTCCAGCAACATTATAATAGAGCAGAGTTTGTAAGGCAATTTGAATACATCCTTAAAAATGAGTCTTAATCCCTGGTTTGCCAAAAGCACCTGCTCTGTACAGCCCTATAAAACCCCATGTAGTACAAATAAAAGCCATGGCACAAATTAGTTAGCATAAAACTTGCCTTGCTGTTCAATCCTGTATCCATTTCACTATTTTCCCTTAAAGAAACTGGGTATTACTGTAAAGTTCCAAGAACCACAGATTGACTATAAGCCTCTAAAAAGCCATCACACCTCATTGCTATCACTGCCCAGGATTTTTATGGCAAATAATCAGTGCACCAGAGAATAGGGGCTGCCAATCACTAGGATGCTGTTCTCTAAGAGCTGGAAAAGGAAAATCTGAAACTAGCCTGGTATATTCCTTTACACCATAAAATACTGAATATTTGTAACATTTGCATCCTAAAATTTAAAAGACAGTGCAATTCACCATAAATCCTTATAGAGAACATAGGAGAGAAACCTTGAAAATCCTCTGGAACCTTTCCAAAGCTTGTAACATGGGAAAAACAGCAAATAGAAATATGATGCAACTTGGTGTTGAAAGCTCTGATACAGTAAGGGAAAAGAGAAGAATTTCCTGGTGTAAATTTCAGCACCCTTTTACATACTGAAGCCACATGACTTTAACATTAACTACATCTGAAGTAAAACTCTCTTACCATTTTTTTCTTCTTTTTCTGAGTTTATCTGAAGAACAGCTGGGATCTCAGTACTAATATGAAACTCTATTTTTTTATGACCTACGTGCTGTGGCTGCTCAAAGACATCTGAAGGTGACAGTGTAGGGTGCGAGTTACTGTTCAAAACAACAACATATTAATTAAAGATTCAGACACTGATGAATGCATGTCAAATACAACATTTCTTCCAGTTAGATTTTATGCTGTTGTTTACCACAAACACACGTTCTCCACTTCATACCTTTCACCCAACAGAGTTTCAGGTGATTAGAACACTGCAGATACAGCAGGTATGTCTGGCAGTGGGAGCAAAACCAACAATCATGTAACCACAGTGCAATACACACAGGCATTTATTAAAACCCTCATCAGTAACTTAAACATGAAAAATACCTGGTCTTGCTGCTGCTCTCACCTAGTGTATAAAATATACATTTTTAAAAATGTAGCAAATCACTTGGAGGAAGCAGGCAGCTGTTAGTAAAATCCATTCACAATCATTTATCACAACATGGAAATACTGCACTGCTGTCTCCTGTGGCACAGAACTGCAGTTCCAAGACACAAACTTATTTTGAAGCAAGCCAGTTTCTATTCTTCCACTGTCATACTTTAATTTTTTTGTTTAAAGAAGCAGCCCAAACAAAAAATCCAAATTGCTTCTGTCACATCTGTGATGTGAAATTAGTTTTCTTTTTATGAAAAGGAATTTCTATTAGTTTGACAGATAGAGAAACAGACGTTGAATCAGGCACACTTTAAGGGTGTTAAGCAGACATTAGTACAAACCAGAGGAAAATCTGGATTTTTAGAGCAATAAAATCAATAGGATAAGTGCAAAAACCACAAACCTGTGGGAAGTACACACAGGAACATTCAATATGTCTTTAATTCTTTGCTTTTTTCTAACACCACGTTTCTTTGTGTTTATTGGTCTTTTAGGCTGAAGGGTTGCTAATTCCATCAACTTGGTCATTCTATTTTAAACAAAAATAAAAACAAACAAAACAAAAACAAAACAAAGATGTTTACAGTTCATTTGAAAGTACTCATTTTATAAACCCTCTCCCTTTCCTTAAAGCCCTTGACACAGACCTTTTCAGAATGTAATTGTAAAACTACCTTAAAACTGAAACTGTAACACACAGTAAATCAATATACACAGAGCACTTAAGGACTGACCAAAATCCTAACAGGTCAGTGATGCCCCAAGCTGAACCTGATTTTTAACACTCAACAGGGTACCTTTTTCCAAATGATGTGTTTTTCCAAATACAGCATAGGGACTTTCTAATTTACTTCTGAGTTTAGACAGCAGAAAGAAAAAAAAAACTGCTTTTTAATTTAGTTTAGCTTAAAGATGAAAAAAAAAAAAAGCTATGATATAATTCAGTCCCAAAACTGCAAGAGGATCTTCAGCACAAGTTATCGCCCCAGCAATACCCACTGATGTACAAAAAATGCTCTGGAAGTTGGTGTGCACATATGATTCAGGCTGAGGAGTGTATTAGAAAGATGTGGCACAATGAAGACTTCAGAAAATCATCTAATTTCTGCTTCCTAACATCTGCACTCTTCAAACTGAGTTTTTGTTTAGTTGGGTTTTTGGGGTCATGGGAACAAATTAAAATTTGCACACCAGTAGGCCACTTTCCTTTTCTTACTGTATTTAAACCTGTACTGGCCTTCTGCACTCTGGGGTTTTTCTAAGCATCTGGAAAGATTTCTACATACTCTCTACCAGATGCTACATCTATATACTGCAAACATTACCATCTGCTGAACTAGAAACTAGAAAAGTAAATCCACCACTTTAAGCAAGGCCAACACCTTGTAAATGACTGAAAATGCATACCTCTCCTTTTCCTCATCATCACTCTCATATTCTGATTCATCCCCACTAGACAGTCGTTCTTCCTCCTCTTCAGGCAAAGGAGGCTCCTCAGGAGGCAGAGGTGGGATTGGGGGAGGTGGCACAGGCACTGGTAAATACTCTTCATACTAATTAAGGGGGAAAAGTTTAAAAAATTAAACTTTTTAAAGGGAAAAACCTAAATGTATCTTGTTTTCTTAATAAAAACAATCAAAGCAATAAATTATTATTTAACAAGTATTTTTTCAAAACATATTTATTGGGATCTAGATACCATTTTGGTAAACTACAGTTGAACCAACAGTTGGAAACTGTTCCAGTGCTGTTACCATGGATGGGTATTTCTTTGTTCTAAGTACAGTCAAAAGAATTGTGTTAGAAGACCAACAAGTACTCAGTGAAATGCAGCGGGATTTGCAATCCTCTTAAGATTTAGATCTCCTACCATGCTGCTAACATTTTAAATTGTGAATCAATTCTACAGTACCGAAAACATATTTACCATGGGAGGGCGAGCAGTAATTGGTCCAAAAGGTGGAGGAAGATTCATTTTATTCATCAGATGAAGTACCTGAAATGAGTCAAAATAGGGTTTCTTTGGAGTAAGTAAGTAATAACAGTTCCTTGCTAGGTAAAACAGCCAATCACTCCTGGCAGGTGTAAATCAGCACAGTTTTAATGTTCATGAACAATGGGAAACCTGCACTTGAGATCCAACACTATAGTCAATATAAGGAATACCCTAACAAGGCTAATTAAACAAAGACAGCATCTTCTCAGAATGAAATTCCAGGTACTCAAATCACATCTAATTAGGAAAAGCATATCCCCTTAAGTCTTCAGTCTCAATTAAGTAATCTCCCTCAGATTAATAAAATCTCATTACCTCAGCATAGTAAAAAATTAAGATTGGTTAACATTATCACAGAAAAACCAAGTTAGTATTTACTATGACAAAAATAATTCCTTCTGTGGACAACTAAAAGAGGAAAAGTTAAATATGTTTAATTTTATACTTTTTTTCCTGTTTTTTTTTACTTACCTGGACATAAAATTTGGGCACACTTGCCAAGGCATTTGCTATATTTGCTAGAATTGCACTTGAAGGTGGTGGATACAAATATTTGAGGCAAGAATTGATGGGAAAGGTGAGGCTGAGAAAAAAAGATTGAAAACAAGACACCTTAACAATAATGCCATTTAATCATCAGTATCAATTAGTGATTACTAGAGGCTTAACTGTTGATTACATCTAAAGTAACACTGAAATACTATCACTTCCCCTAGAACAGCTTTGGGCCACTTACAATGCCTTTAACATCAAGGAGTAGTCCCCAATGCATGACAGATTTACTGGGCTTGGGCATAATGAACGTATCAAGCCATGCAGAAGCCTAAAGCAAACAGAAACAATCAACATGTCCAAAAGCACTGCATAGCAGGCTGTACAAATATCATAAACTCAATGCTCAATGGGCTGCACTAGCTTCAAAAAATTTACTACTTCTTGTATGCTAAAATGAAAATGGAGAGGGAAAAAAGCAAGAAAGACAAGGAAAAACAGGTCAGTGGTATTCTGCTGTTAACACTGGGAGAACCTCAGCCCTGAACCCCCCCAAGAAAGCAATGCACAGTGCTAGAAGGCTGTTCTGCAATCCACAACTTCACAGCTCAAAGCACTAGTCACTACCCAGCTGTGAGGATTCTAAACTTGACAAACTGAAACTTCATCCTTATGACATCCTATGCATGAGGACCAGCAGCATAGAAGGAAACAAAACTCTCTTCAACAGTACATAACACACTTCAAAATAATCTGTAACAGAATAAAATAATTAAGAGAAATAAAAACCTATCACTAACCCATGGTTGGGTGCAATTCCACTCTCTATTTTCACACAGTTTGGTTCTATCTTCTCTTCTTCTTTCACTGGTTCTTCTAAACTGAAAATTAATTAAGTCTTAATTAAAACAGGGCAAAATTTAAGTATGCCTTATGTAATATATAAAGTATGCATCATGGATTAATAAATATAAAAAATAAGTTAGCACATGTATTCTAACATCTTTTACCAATTGCATTACTACAGCTGTCACCAATTCTTCATAATAGACGTGGATAATTACAGTAGTGACAGTCTTCTAAAATAAATACTTATGCAGATTTAAGTCTAACTATATTCAAACACTCCTGACTTAAATCCACTCACCAGAAAAGAACTGAAATTATTTATCATGCACTCTGTTCAGAGACCATAAATTCAAAGGTATTAAATTATCAATTTGTTCATATACAGAATAGGGAATAAATAACTTGAAAACTCTACTACAGTATTTTTAATTAAGCACTATCACACCTTTTATCACTTATGTGCACATTCCACAGGTAAGGACACAGTTCTGCTGGGAGGAATGCAGTCACTCTCCTATAGAGCTGAACCTGCTTAAGACTTCCAAGTGGTTACAATGTATCCATTGAGCTAAAAGTACTGCCAAAGTATCATGAATCCCAAATCCCCTTTCCTTGACCACAAACATAACAAGGAAATTATTCTGCACATACCTTTTGTGCTTGTCTGAGACAGAAGGCTGACTAAGTACCTGTGCACTCTCTTGCTCCTTTGCAAATTCAACAACTAATGTGTGACCTAAAAGTTTCAGCTGGTGCAGTCTTGATAAAGCCTTCAAGTAATCACAGAGGAGAAAAGAAAGAAAGAGAAGAGGCAAAAACTGAGAATCATTGTAAAGCATAACTGTTTTTCCTTTGAGTGACATATTGGCCATAGGAAGCAGACCCAGCTGCTTTAAGCTCAGTCTGTGCTGCTGTGGACAGGAGAGTGCTGCACTGTCTGTGTCTTCCCAGCCCTGCTTTCTGCAGCATTTCCTGCTGGCAGGAAGGAAAGCACAGAACCACTGCAGAGGCTGAGCACCTGAACACAGCAGCAGCCTGAACAACCAGACTTTCCACACAGCCTACCAAACTGCTGGAATTTCAGTTAACCAGCCTTTTGCTCATGAAGTACAAACATGCTAAACTCTGCCAGTAACAGCAAGGAAGTTTAAAATCAAGATTCTAACAGTGGCACTAGGAAGATCCAGCATTCTTCAAGTCCAGAATACAACAGGCTGCCAATAACTGGGACAAACCCCTAATCCACCCCGTTCACCTCACATATTAACTTTAGTCCTTTAAAGTGTGACCTAAGCAATGCAAAATGCAAAAAAGCAAGACAAAAAAAAACCAAAAAAACAACAACCCCCAAGGTAAAAGGGTTCTGACACTGGCTTTTAAATCAGACTACTATTTAAAAAGCATTATAAGTATTACCTTTTTGGCATCCATATCCCCTATTAATACAGTAGTTTTCTTATCAAAGTTGGGCATTCAAGGCAGACATGGATTGTGAGTATCACTGGGGCTGACTTTTATGGGCAATACACAACTATCCAGGAGACAAGGAAACCCTGTTTGGTTTATAGTTTGTGTATAAACGCTCACATCTCCTAAACAGGGCTCTGATCACTCTGCTTCTGCCAGGCTCTATGTGACAAACTGGATCAGATGACTTCCACAAGCCCCTTTCAATCCACCTTTCTTAGGATTCTACAGAAGTGTTCAAGAATTTCATCAAGTCCTGCAAGCAAATCCTGAAACAGAACTCTAATACTACATTGTGCTGCTTTTTTCCTAGCACTAAGTACCAGATGATGTGTGAACCTTATTAGAGCACTGGCAATTCAGTGCTTTGCTAAAACATTCAATAACAAATTCAATACAAACCTTTGCAGCTGCATTTTCACTGGGAAAGGTGGCAAAAGCAGTATGTTTCTAGAAAACAAAAAAGTTATAATTAATTTGAATCAAAAAGATAAAGAGATTGTACATAAAACATTGAGCCACAAGCACTTTGTTAAGTATTTGAAAGCTTACAGATGGTAATCATCTAATTCCCATTAAGGGCAAACATGAAGGACTAGAAGATATTTTTCTTATGAATTTAGGAAAAGTACCTCCTCTCAAAATTAAGACATAAGCAAAATTAAGACAAGACATGAATTTGAGGAATACAGGACAAGTGTTTTTTTTTTTTGTTGTTTTTTTTTCTAGTGAGCTAAAACCATTCTAAACTGCAAGAAAGTGGATATGGATAAAGAAGTCTAATACTCCTCCAAACGTAAAAATTTGTAGCACCTCACAAAACATTTTAATCAAAGTAACTCCTAAAAGCAATGCTCTTCCTGATACAAAAGTTGCAACTATTGTGCTTTGAATCGTTTCTAACTTTTTCCCCTGGTTTTCCAAATTAAATCAAATCCTCGCAGAGTACACTTTTCAAGGTTGTTTGTTTTAACAAACCTTATTACCCCATCTTGCCACCACATGATTCCATACCAAAAATCATTGCAACAAAGTCAGTATATTTGATATCCAATAAGGCATGACCCTGACAAAATATGCAGACATCATCTATCTGCAATTCTGCAAAATGCGATATTCTTTATGAAGAGTATTCATTACAAAATAAATACATCCACGTTTTCGTAATCTGGAGGAAGAAGAAAGCAAAACAGAGATTTCAAGAGACTTGTGAAACGCATCCCTGCACGTGCCAAGAGGCCCTTCTGCACTGCTTAACCCCAGCCTGTGGCAGCAGGAGGCCAAAGCCGCGGGCACGGCAACCCGGAGCCGGGCACGGCAACCCGGAGCCGGGCACGGCAACCCGGAGCCGGGCACGGCAACCCGGAGCCGGGCACGGC
>WEIU01015901.1:441461-461696 GCA_013389925.1 Aegithalos caudatus
GCTGGCTCAGGTCTCGCGAGACTGGCGCCCCGGCCGGGGTGGCGCGGTGGGCGCCTCTCCGCGGAGCCCGCTTGGGGGGGTCCGCGATACTGCTCCCGAAGGGGAGAGGAGCTCTACCCCTTAGTGCTTAGGAGTTTGTCTTCGCAGCAAATCCTAAGAAATGTTGCTCATAAAAGTGCCCTCTCAGCCTTTAGTTGCAGAGACTTGTCCCTCCCTCCTCCTGTCACCTGAACAGCGAGGTACTGAGGCGTGGCTGGGCCGGGCATGAACCCGCTGCCTCGGGGCAGCCGCTGTGCCTGGCCAGGGGAAACACAGCCGTAATTACAGCCTGTGACGGGATGTAACACATAATTACCCCTGTGACACCGTGAGCTGTGAGGATGGACAGATTCATGCCACCTACCACCGCAGCCACATAGGCGGCTCCGAAGCCTGCCTTGTTTTGGAGGATACAGTCTGATCTCAAAAGAGGGTGAAACCCCCAGCCTTGACTGATGAAATCTCAAGTCTTACCATACTTACTGAGCTGTTTGCTGCCTGGCAAAGCCTGTCTGTGTCAGCACTGCGGCTGGCTGTGTGTCCCACAGAGGCACAGTGCCCCGTGCTTGTGCTCTGAGCAGCCGGAGCAGCCCGGCTGTGGCATGGGCTGGGCTGGGGCCAGCCACAGGCGGGACGTGCTTGGTACCTGCTCGGTAGGGACAGCTCCTTCCTACACGTCTCCATACAAAAAACAAAGCCTTCAGTCCGTAACGTTCCCAAGGCCCCTTCAGTTTTCCTGAGTGGCCAAGATGGACCTGACGCTGTGTTCACAGTGCACCTGAAGGGTCTTGGCCGTGTGTATTTGGTGACCGAACACTGACAGCTTGGGCAAAGGCCTGGCCATTGTGGGTGGTCACAGCATCTCATTAGATCCATCAGATGACAATCCAAATTCGTCCAAATGAGTTTGGGAAGGAGTTGGGTAAAGGCATTTATGAGAAAAGAGGAAATGTAGGAGCAATTTCTTACAGAATCTCTTACTGCATTTTTGTTGCTGCCATAAACATAAGCTAGGAAATATCTATGAACTGGGAAACAGGTGCAATAATTGACAGTGTGCAAATAAAGCAGTGTATTTTCTTTCTTGATAACACCAGCAGTACGTGTGTTTTCTCTGAGGCTGTTGAAACTTTAAAAGTAACATGGGCCAGCCCAGCCCGTTCTGTGTGTGGCTTGTGGTTTGCATAAAGTCCAGAAGATTTTCTGGGATATGCTGGTCAACATGCAATCGTAGCAGATGGGGAGATAACAATTGTAAAAGCAAAGCTGTGGTGGCTGTGCTGCTGCATCCTGTTTAAATTGGCCTGACTTGTAGTTCACTCCTGGGTAATGACTTCAGAGAACTTTTTATGCAGCAGATCTGTGAAACTTGTAGGCAAAGCAGACCTTCCCTTTTCCCTTTTAGTACTCTAGTTCATTACAATTATTAATCTGCACATCATTCACCAGATGGTGAAAAATGATAGAACTTCAAATATGTTTTCCCCTCAGAACTAAGGAACACTGTCCCTGTTCTGCTTCAAGAAGGCTGAGGAAAAAATGTACTCTATAGTTAAACTGAAGAATTGACAAGAACTGTCTCACTTGAAATAACTAATGTCTCATGGCTCTTCAGCCCACCTGTTCCTCCTAGCATAAAATCCCCCTCAAAAAAGAGAAAAACTCTTTTAAAAGTCTCTTAATCCTGTTAGACCAGTCTGCTAAGGTGAACACCTCTAGAGCAGACGTTTAACATTGCAACATACAAGTCAAGCTGATAAAAATGTGCATGTGTTTTTTCTAAGACAAAGAAAGTAAAAAAAAAAAACAAAAAACAAAAACTCTTACCATCATGTCTACAGTCAAAATATATAAATAATATGTTAACTTTCTACTTTCCAAGATGTTAAATGTTTAGGTTCCTGAACAATAGAATTCTACAACACCAATGCATAATTTTTGGTGTAGAAATCCCTGGTTTGGAAGTTCTTTGCTTATACAGAGATTGAATGCAAATGGTTCAGAAATAGCAGTATGAGCCAGAGGTACAGACTCATTCGAGTGGGAAAGGAGGGAATTCCTTTTGCAGTAATCTCTAGTCCAGTCTCCCACTCAAAGCTGGATCAATGCTGAAATCCAACCACATAATTCAAGACTTTCTCCAACTTGATGCCAAAAGGCCCTAAGGGTGAAGATTCCACAGCCTGCATAGACAAGCTTTTCCACACCTTAGTTAACCTAGTGATTTTTTTCTCCCTTTATTTATCCATTTGAACGTGACTGTAATTTTTTCAATGTGTGGTAACTTCACAAAGACAAAAATTCAAATTCTAGACAAAATTTAATGAGTTGGTAAGACTGATAGTCTGATCTGTAACCGTACAAACAGTGACTTGCAGAACTGTAGATTATGCAGCCAGGGCTGTTTGAGTGGTTCTCCAAGTGGAGTCTGCTTTTATTTTAATAGAATCAAAATGTGTGTTCCCAATCCTGTGTAGCACTCCAGTTTCTGCAAAGCTTCTAGGCTGCTCCTGTATGTTTGCATGGATGTGTGTCTCCATACACATCATTGATTCCAGGGCCTCTGCTGTCATGCTAGGCCTGCATTTCTTTATTAGTGATAAATATTCTCCAGAATGACTGCTTGTTACTACAGCTTAGATCAAATCTGCTTTTCAGTGCAGAGGTAAAAGTAAATGAAATTTGGCACAGCCACCTCATAAGAAAAATTGATGCTGCATCTAAACAAGACAGGGCTCCAGACAAGCCTGTGTGAGTTCAAGCAAAACAAATCTGACATCCCTCAGTCCTGGGGCTTTGAAAGCCTGTGGCTCTTTATTAATGATAGCAATACTGTATTTACTGGCCTGCAGACAAACATCCTGTATTACGAGGTCATTGCTGCAATAACAACTCTGTAGATCAAAAATATTGGAGTTATAAGCAGTATTAGACATTCAGTATCCCAAAGGATATTTCTCCTGTCTAATTTCTTGTGAGTTACACAAGCCTAGCTAGGTGTTTTCTTGTTAAGAGTTTTGGAAGCCTCAGGCCAAAATGTTTGATTACTGAGGTAAAAAAGAAAAGCACCAGAGCAGCTTTGAGGTAACACTATTGGGTAAAATTTGATTTTCATGTTGGCAGTTTCATAGCTGTTCTCAAATTCATATCAAGAGTGTGGTGTAAGAAAGTAGCTTTAGAAAGCAGGCAGCAGAAGGACCCCAGTGAGGCTGGCAGGATCCTGGCTGTTACTGCTACAGTGGTACAGAGGCTCTGGGCATGGCAGAGCTGTATTTTGTCAGCTCCTCTTGCACAGAGTTTGTGTGGCAAGGTTTGGGTGGCAAGGGGGCTACAGGGGTGGCTTCTGTGAGAAGCTGCTGGAAGTTTTTCCCCTCCTAGAAGAGCTTGTGCCAGCTGGACCCAGGTGGCCCTGCCAGTGTTTTGCCTAAGACAGGCATCCATATCTCAGCCTTTTGTTACCTTTCCTGTGCCCTGTCCTGCTGGGGAGGGCAGGCTTTGCTTGGCACCCTGCATCCAGACAAGGCCAACCCACCACAGCTACACAGGCACACATACAGCCTCAGAGACTGCAAAATGATTGCTGCAAACATGACTTTTTGCAAAAAGAAAAAGTTTATATTTAAAAAAGGGCTTTAAGTCAGGTAAATGTTTTCCTGAGCATAACAGCCATTTTCTTTATGCTTTTAATATTTCTGTCTGAATAAAATACAAAAACAATGGATAATCCACTAAGATTTCTCCTTTTCATATTTGACCACTAGATGATGCTGTGACTCTTAATTGCAAATGATACTGTACTGTTAACATTTTGGTTTGTTTCACAGAACTCTGCAGCATTTTTATCTATGAAAACTTGGTGTTTTCTTTTTCTTACATGCATTGTAGCTGTAAGCACATATAGGCTGGTTAGTTTCTATACAAATCCATATAGATCAGACATCTTAGCAATAGCTCTTTCAGACAATAAGGGGAATTTCACATTATTTTTGAAGCTGTTCTTATGTTCTCCCTAGATGCAGATGTGGACTGCTTTGAGTAAGTAAAGACTTTTTCAAAAAGGGGAAAGTATACTGAGAAGATATTTGAGATGTCTAATTCAGGTTTATATTTATATTTCTTTCTGTTTATCTGTGCTACATATTCAGAATGATGGGTTTAGTTTCAGTTTTGGAATTAATTTTTCTGTGCTGTAAGAGCATCTGGAATTAAGGAAGACATTTCTATTTAGCAATTATTGCTAAAAAATAGGTGATCTTATTTATTTGCATAGGCATTGTTTCTGTGTTCTGTTTCCATAAGTCATTTCCCACTTTTATTTTTAGGAGTTCAGTGGTTTGATGCACACTCTTGCAGGTCTTATCCAAGAGCTCCAGTAGGGTTTCACACATGACACCATTGTACTGTTGATCTTCTCAAAGTGATTTCAAGAGAACAGCATTCTTTCATGTGAGCTAATGGTTTTTCACCATTTGCCATTTCTATGAACTCCTACAGACACCTTTTATTTTTTGCAGCAGTTCTTCCATCATCTTATCAGAAATGTTAATACAGTAAGGCTGAATTGATTGCAGCAGACAAAGCAAACATACTCAACCTTTTGTACAGAAGTGCTAAAGGCACAGCTCCATTCAGGTGATCCCCATATGTTAAAAAGAGAAGGAATGAAAACAGGTTATACAATTCAGAACAGCTTGCAAGCCAGGTCAGTGCCCAACATTTCCATCAGAAAAGAGCTTTGGAACTAGCTTAATGTCAGCCTTTCCCACTTTCAGACATGCATGTAGCACACTTCTGCCAGTCAGAGATCTGGATCTTATTTTCAATATGTAAGCAAGGAAATTACACTCTCTGAAAGGTAAGGAGTACATAAAGCCTGTTTTTCCCTCACTGAAATGGCATCTGCCACTCACACTGGGGTCTGATTGCAAATGCCTACATGACACTACAATTCCAGCTTCACTGGGACATTGTTCTAGCCACAGCAGGCTCTGAGGTGAGGGAGAATTCACATTCATTTGAAAAATAAGCTTCAGTTTTGCAAACTCATTAACAAATAAACTGAAACTGAGCTTCTCTCACATAACTCTCATTTTGAACAGGTTTTCAGTAATTTACTTCAGGTAAGCTTGTATAAAATCACCAGGTTGCAGTAATTTTACTGAATACATGGGATAATACTCATCTTACTTTCAGGTGTAAGCTTAATGTCACCTTCAAAACCACCTAATACTGCCTTCCAATAAAAATGTTATATACTTATGTAGGCATTGCCATTAAAAGTTGCTGGAATACTGTGCCAGTGGGATGGCAGCACGAGGGAACCCAAGTGTCCAGCACATGCTTCCACAGCTGCAGTGTCCCTGCAGTAACACATTCTGGTGGGGCAGCACGACAGAAAATCCTCTGGCTTTCTTCAGCCTTAACCAGAGGCCAGCCCTGGCTTCCAAGAGACTCACAGCAATTGTTAAAAGTCACTTGTTTTTTCTTCTTCTACCCCATGACCAGGCATTCTAGACCCTTGTTTCATCACTGATATCCAGGTACTGTGTGAAGTATTTCTTCAGCATTGGTAAGATCAGCAGTAAGAATATCTACCTGGACTTACTCTGGTCTTAAAACTATTGGTATACAACTGTAAGGACTAAAATTGATACAAGAGGCTTCATCACCATAATTTCCATTTAAAAAATCTATATATTTCCCAAACTCTGAGTAGTCTTATGTTGTTACGGACTCCTATTTTGTTTAAGTGATTTTTTTTAAAACTTCTTTGTGTCTCAACTCCATTTTTTAATGCTAGGAAGTACATCTACTTCTCCTCTGGCAGAATTTCATTGGTGAGAATTTCATTCTTTTGCAGAAGAAATTTCCCTACTGCAAAAAGAATTTTCTTTTATAACTTTAAAAGTCTTCTGGAGATTTATTGACTTGTATTACAGCATCTCACTTATCACTAAGGCTTTGTGTAAATCATGGAAAAGAATAATGAATTTCATGTGGGAATGAAGCAGTCTTCCCACTTTTACTGCTAAATAGAAGAGCTCAAACAATCATTAATATCTCATGTGCACATCTACACTTTTTATATTGTGCCAAAGTCAGCCTAGAGGTTGGAATCAGGTCTTATTTAAAAGGAGAAGTATAAGAGAATGAGAGGACACTATTTTAAGCCAAACAGCAAAACATAGGGATATTTACTAGTGGCTAAATTGTTTCCAGTGCAGAATGCCTATAAAATTTACTTTGCAGCTCTGCTTCATTTAAGACACAACTATAAATGGCTTTATTTCCCCCTAGGACCTGCTTGTTGTACCCTAATTAGAGGTTTTATCTAGCATGTTATTATTCTGGTTCTGCTGAATACGAGCATGACTGCTTTGAGAAGCTTTCAAGTTCACACTCTCATACGTCCACTTTTTTTTTTCCCTTAGCTTTTATAAAAAAATTATTTTCATGTTTATATTATGATATTTAAGATTTAATTATCCTCCCAAGACAAACATTATTTTTCTAGATAAAAAAACTCTGAGGCTAACCAAGTTGTTTATACACTTAGAACAGTTATTGTAGTGCAGTTTCAATAAAATCTATGCAGCGAAGCATGGCATTGCCTTCACCTGTGTGCTTCCAGTATTCTCTGGAAGAGGGCTGTAGGTGAAAGACCATCATCTTAGTAATCCTTTTTTCCTATAAAAATTTGTCAGACCAGGCTACCTTTGGTAAGGCCACTCCTTGGAGCTTCACAATATCCCAGTGTTAAACACAGACTGTTCCCTTTGCCAAAAGCTTCTATGGGCCTGGGGCTGAGCACTCTGCCTCAAGCAGAGCCCTTCAGAAGCAAGCTGGAAGCACATTAGTCCATTAATTACTGGCTGGATTGAAGTCTGAGCATTCAGTGTAGTTCAGATCAGAAAGCCACCAGGAAAGCTGCAATTTAAATTTACTGTTCATCAAAGGCAAATGCGCAGATGGCATACTCTGTCTAGGGGATCACTGGAATTTCCTACTCTTAGTTCCTTAATTTAGGAGGAAGCAATGCTGCCTTTTTAGTTACTAAAGTAGCCTTTGCATCTGCTACAGGGATAGCAGTAAAATGAAATGGTGGAACAAATGGAAACAAGGCACTGTTGAACACAGCCTTGGGAACATGGTAGTCAGGCGGCCATAAAAAGCTTTTGACAATCAGAATGACAAAGGGAAGGTATGGAAATGTAGAAACCTTGGCTGCTATGGTTTGATTCCTGTCATAGAAAAATAATTTGTAATGAACCAATACCTGACACTCTCAATTGCTTGACATAGTGGAGAAAAAAAAAATCCAAACAAACCCCAATCTCATGTTCAGCAAAATGCTTGGACCAGAAAGCTGTGAAAATGAATGCTGGAGGAGTGGGAAATTAATGATTTTCCTAAGGAGAGAGGTGCCCTTAGGCACTGTAACACCAGGGGTAAGAGGAAGCTATTTTGGTGCTACTTCCAAGAGCTGTGCTGAGGCAGAGCCCCACTGTCCCTGTGTGGCTGTAGTCAGGTGCTCTTGAGGGGCTTTGGTTTGCAGTGCTTTTTTCCTGTTGGTGTCATAGGTTTTTTCCTTTTGCCTCATTTTTTGGTGTTGTTTTTTATTTATTTTCTTTTTATTATTTTTTATCATTTCCTTTGCTTTGTGGGTATTATTTTCTCTTTTTTCCCCACCTTGCCTTTTTGTATGTAAATCGGTTTATCAGGGTAGAAAATGCACCACAAAGGCTGCATGGGGTTCATGACATCTCCTAGTAATCCTTCTGGTTTGTACCCCTGATGGAAGGAACCAAATATCAGATCCTTATTTATATTTTTCATAAACTTTAGTTAGTGGAGGAAACTTCTTGTCTGCTCTGAAATAAGCACATCTATCAAACACTACATTTACTGCAGAACATTCTTCTAATTACTTATTCCAAAACTTTAGCCCAGAAATGAACGACACCAAACCATTATGGTATCTTCCTTACTGCTTATTCAGCAATGATTTTGGCAAGAGAAGCTTTACATGAATACTTTAAAGAGGAAGAGTTGGGATTTGTACACCTAAGATTCAATTAAGGGAGAGTTTGGCATTTTATTCCACACCCAACCCCCTACTCTTCCTTAATCCTCTAAGTGCAGTGACCTTTCTTGGATTTCACTAAGAGTAGATAATAAATTATTACTTCTCTTATAACTCCTGAGATTTTTCTCTCCTTTTCACTTTCAGTAAAACTCTTCTGATATATTTTGTGAGGAAGCCGCCTGAGGAAGTGCTTGATTTAGGGACAGATCAAGTCATAAATCTTCTTTTATCAAGGGTAGGCATGAAGTAGTTCTACTGAAGACAACTGTCAGGGATTTCCTAGAGGAAGGAGACAGGAATTTGAGAGGCGAGTGAAATCCACAACTAGGAGGCCTAGTGAGAACCTGAGAAGAAGTCTAAGAAAGGAAGGGCAAAATCGACTGGAAACCTAAAGACAAAAAGGAATAGAAAATCTAGAACAGAAAGATACAAATAAAATCTAACTAATATTAGTTACCACTGCATAATGAGAAGATACACTGAAGGCTAAGGACAAACTGCACAAGAGTAAGCCTCATCTCAGAGCATCTCTGGATATCAGGAAAGGCAAGGGAGGAGCTGAGCAAAACAGAGCAGCCAGGGCACAGCCTTGCAGCACCCTAGCAGGTGAGCAGGAAACCTCCAGAGACAGCCACCACATCCAACTAAGTGTCCACATCCCAGGACAAGGTCACTGGGATGATACAGCTGTGATGATACAGCTGTGACGTGGAGGGACAGAGTCAGCCGCACACACCAGGGTCAGTTCCAGGAGTTGCCAGGCAGGTCCACAGCCCTGCAATAGTCCAAGGTGAAGTCTGAAGGTCAAGGCCCAAATCAAGGAGCTCAGTAGCCAAGTGCAGGTGTGACCAGCACTACACCAGACCAGCACCCCTCCAGCAGTGCTGCCCATGCCACTGAGAGCCAAAGGCTCAGCTCAAAAACAGCTCCTGGGCCTATGGACAAGGGGTGTGAGTGGAGGCTCCAGCTGAGGCTGGTCAGGGTGCCTATTGCTGCTTGAGGGCTCTGACACCAAGAGGACAGCAGCACAGGGACCATGGCCTTCCATAAGGCCTTTAAAATTTACTGTCTACCTTCAGGATATGAAAATCCACTTTACAACTAATTGTTACATTTGGCACAAATAAGTACCACAGCAGCCAATTGAAAATTAATTTGGTGCGCAGCAAGAATGCTTCAAAGCACGCTGAAAAAATGGAGCACGTATCAAATGGCACTGCCATAAAGATGACACTAGTAACTGAAACCACATACAAATGCAAGTTTTAGTCATCTGTTTTCTTTTGTGGCCTCTGTGAACATTACAAGCATACACATTCTGCTGTGTTCCCCGTGCCAGCCGAGTGCTCCTGCTGTCCCACCACATGGGGTTTCTGCTTGCTGCTCTGGCTGTGAGCTAACCCCACAAGAGGGGCTGTTTCCCTTTCTCTAACATGTGCCTGACATGCTGCTGCTTCCCTGCCCTAGAAGAGATTTATAACAGCATTTTAAGTAGCTTTTCTTCCTGCATTGGCCTTAGGGATCCTGGAGTTAGTCTCTGCGAATAACACCTCAAATAGATACCTATGAACATTAATATTTATTGTCATTTTGAATGCAGGGTTTGCAGAGTGCCTAAGATGGGTGTCTACATGTTAAGAAGGCACTTAGGGTATGTGAAAGATTAGGTATTTTGTGTCAAATTTCTTTCACACTGAGTAGGCCTCAGGGATAGCAAACTAAAAGTTTCATTAATATTTTTACCGAAAAGTTCATTATCCTATTAAACCTTTTTTTTTCCTTTTTTTTTTTTTTTTTTTTTTAAACTTTGGGTAAGCCTTGGGAATGCCAAACTAAAAATTTTCATCAAAAGCTTTCTATTCTAAATATATAAACTTTTTCTTCTCTTTTTCTTTCAACACTAATAAAGGTCATATTGCTGCATGCTGAATCAACTATAAGTATTTCCTGTGAGTTGAATTTTATTTCTGAAGCTGCTGACCTGACTTCTGTGTACGACTGGATCAGAGAACCATCTGGGAGACATCTGTTAAGCTGTAATATCTCCCAGATAGGGAACATATCCCACAGTTCAAATGCAAAAAGCTGAGGTAACCTTCCACTTCTATGCAAGTGTTCTAATAAGTAGCAAGCAGTAAATAATAAAACACTGAGCAAGTTGCTTGGATTCTGTCCATAACAGTGCATGTTCCACTTATTAATTTGGTGACCTTGTACTTGAATACAATAAACAATAGATCAACATTTTTGTTGCATATCTGTATCACTTTTTTGTTGTCACTGCTTTTAGCTATCCCAACATGCTTCAAGAGATTAGTGTTTCAGAAAGAAACCATAAAGATTTTAACATAATTATGCTAATGTGTTTATTGGTTCTCCAGCTGTATTTTTAGAAGTTATAGTAGTCTTAGTTTATATATATGTATTTATATATATCTCAGAGTAATGAATACACAATATAAGCAAAATAAAACCCCAAAACTCCCTCAGTGAAAACAGAGTCCCCATAAATGCTGAGTTTTAGAAAAGTAGCCAGTGGGGAAAAAGTTTCTGGTAATTACATTTCTACTTTATACCACAACTCTCTGTAGAAAAATTCATGCCTTTTCATTCTAAATCCATTTATTTGACTTGTATTATTCTATCATTATAGAACTGCTCTAGTTGGAAAACCAAAGAAGTGCTCTACACTGCAGACAGTGTAAAGTTCAGAATAAATTATAACTTTCAAATCCCGACTCTAGGTTTCAAGTTATGAAAATGTACTTTTTTCCTTGAGTATATTGTTTATATTGTTTATTAACGTGGCCTAAAACACAGTTAACTGCATTTAAATCCCTCAAAGAAGAAGAAAAATTCACAGTGAATATCACTGAGCTAGAGTAATTCTCTGGTGAATTATACAGCAAAATGAATCTGTCATTGGCACTTTACACTGTGATTCTAAGGAACACCAGGAATGGTCTTGCCAGCTATGGATGTTACCATTAAATACATAATTTTTGTAAGTACAATATAACACTTCTGCTTGGCTGTCAAGAAGATATGGAAATGAGTCACAGGAATTTTTTTTAGTAATTGTACTTCTGTATGATTAAATAAAAGTAAATCCAAAATTAAGATATTTTAAATAGTTTGACATATAAAAGTACTTCTTTTATTACTTGGAATGTACATACTGCAAATTCATTCAATGATGAGGGAAATAAAAGTAATTCACAGAAGCCTAATAACAGTGAAGTAAAAATGGTACAATTCTATATTATTTTACAAGTGGTATTACAGTAAATCAGAGTCAAGCAGAACTCTAGAAAGCTTTATACCTTGTGTTGGTGCTGCATTACTAGAAAACAGGAGAACAGGCAGTATTTGATTTTCACCTTACTGATCATCTCTTCTGCCTCCTGGTTATTATTTAGCTGGACAGTGTGAGTACAAGAATGGGAATGTGATCAGCCTTCAGCCCCAGCACTGCAATGTCCTGGCCATTCACTAGACTGACCAAGCTGCAGATCTCCCAGGATTTTCTTAATTATCTTGGACAGCTGTGCTTTCCATGATCATTAGATTGTGCTAAGCCACTCTTCTGTTCAGTGTCTAGTACAGTCTGTACTTGTATAATTTATTTTTAAAGCACTCAGAAAACAGCCTGTGCTCCTGTTATTCACCAAAATCATGCTGCAGCTAACAAGTCACCAGAAGTTTGCAATAGGTCTTCATCTCATCTTGCTTTAATATGGGATTGAATTGCCACTGAACTTCTCTGCTTTTGAATAAAAAATCCAGTTAAACAATATGTTCCAATCCATGCAGTAAGAAGCTGGTTTTCCCTTCCTTTGTGCTGCAGGCATCCAGAATTGACAGGATATTGGGTTTGTGGGCTTGCCTAGAGTAACATCACATCTAAGAACAGAGGAAGGCATCAGGAAGCAGTTATCTGAGTGAAACCATACATAAAAGATATCATTTTCTAAAATGTAGCATCAGCTAAAAAGTCTGCTAAGAAAGTTGTATCTTGCTGATGATTCTCTTTTGCTGACCAGGTACATAGCAACAGAGATCAAAGATGTCTCAGCAATCTGGAAAGAGCTACTGAAAATAAAGCTCATCCATCAAATCCAGTGCAGTTTAGGGCAGTTGGCTCTGAGACAAGTATCTCCACAAGGTACAAGACAGCAGGAAATCAGGGCCTTAGAGGTGCAAGACAAATACACTTATAACAGTGAGTTTGTGACAGGCACACTGAGTGTGAGCCAATGCCATGGACAGGCACTAAAGTCTGGTGCTGTCACTGTTTATCTTATTTACATGGAAACAGGAAAGTACATCTGACCTGTAAGGCTTATTCATACCTAGTCCTTGCATCTTTACTCCCTTTTCAGACCTTCTCCTCTCAGCTTGCTCACCTTGCCAGGTTGTCACACCAGGTCTGAAATGAGGCCATGGTCCCACCATTGGAACAGCACAGGGGCAGAGCCCCATTTATGGATTTTGGGAGAAAAGCTGCTCAGCCTCATCCACTGTATGTTGGAGTATAACAAGTTCCTTCCATTAAATTTAGTGGATTTTTGAAAAGTTGTGTGTAATTTAAATATGCTGATGCAATAATTCCTTTTACATTGTTTTTATAGAACCTGTCACAGACTGTTCCAGTCCATGGGAATTGTTTTGAGACAAGTGAGCAGTATTGTGTAAAGGAAGCTTCAGCTTGAGGCTCCCAGTATGGAATATTCACTAGAATGTCCAGTCTAATTCACAGATCAAGATAGTATGAATACATGAATAAAACTTTGGGGAAGTCCTACCAAAAAAAAAAAAAAAAAGTTTATTATGAACATTTTTTTATTTCTTTTCTAATAAATTTTACCTTATCTTTAATAAGTCTACCAATGTGCAGTGTGGTTTCTTATCTCTTTAAAATTAGTTATGTGATAATGTTTTAAGCTCAATGGGAATGTATAAACGTGCATTAACTTGTCTTTTGTTCAGAATAGAGTGTTTAATCTGTTAAGTAGTGAAGTTTCTGCTTTAGTGTTTATCCTGATGGCTTTACATCTTTTGAACCAGTAGCTGATTGTAAACAAAGTAATTTTTTTTCTGAGAAACTTAATTTAACTGCTAAGAAACCTGCTCTATTTAGCAGTTTTAATAGTTATAATTAATTTTATTGACCCTTATTTAAACCCATTCTACCATTAAAAGTGGCTTTAAAGAGTTTATATAAAAGAAACAAAATATATTCTAATTTTAGTATGTGCTATTGCAAAACCTTTTTTTTTTTTTTTTTTTTTTTTTTCCCATGGGGAAACTGGCAAAGTGTAACTGATGGAATATCAAAGCATTTCTGATTAAAGACATTCCCAATATCACCCAGGCTGTGCCAGACAGAGGCAAGCAGGACAATGTCCCATAGCAGCATCATTGGCTTGTCCTAGCCCAAAAAGAGACCTCTTGTACCACTTGGGCCTCAGACCCTGCTGACAGCACTTGCTGGCACTGCTGGCACGTGGCACAAGGTGTTAGAAGCCCAAAGGGGAGGAATGCACAGCAAGTGGGAAGAGAATGCACAGCAGGGTGGTCCAGTTTTGAGGCTTCCCAGCTGTTTTCTCAGTTAACAGCAGGTCTCTGATCTACTCAGTGTAGAATCCTGCATTATTTGTTTGACCTCATTTATTCCTTAGAGTTTATTATGCATCAGTATCTGTGATATAATCTTTACCAAGGACATATATATGAGTCATGTACACAGATGACTCATGTTCATCCAGATTCACAAAACTCAAAGTTCTGCAGTTAAAACTAAATGATAAAATTTTGAGAGGGAAAAGCCATCTGACATTGTAATGATGCATTTAAAACATCAGCCTCTCTGCAATCATCTGGGTGGGTGACATGAAAATGCTTCTCTCTGTCCATTTTGCTTTGTCAAAAAAATCATTGTTATTTCCCATCAGGAAGGCTTTCACTCCATTATAGATGAGCATACAGACATGTATGCTGTAATTTATATATTCCAATTCTCTCATATTAAAGGTCATATCACATATGTATGACAGCTGGAGAACAATCAGTCCTGTTAGGGAAAAGTGTAATAATCTTCACATTTTATAATATTCAACTCAAGCAGAGTAGGTCTTTGAGAACAACAGAAAATAATATTGCTGTCAAAATGACAAAAGAAAAATTACATTTCTTTACCTAGAGTATTTGGACTGACAAACTGTCAGAATTAGTTTTTCTGGTCCACAGAATAAGAAAACAATATCTTCATTTTCTGATGTTGAATGACCTCTTTATCTGTGATTTTTGGTTATATCAAGTGAGGACGTAAATGACTGCATTCACTATGGTGAACAAAACATTTTTATTTTTCATTTTCACATGTTCTAGGAAATTTATTGCAGTCCTAATTTTCCTATAGTTGGCATGGTTTGAATATCTGATGATATTTAAGTGTGTAGATAGATTTACATTGCTAAAGTATTGTTGTTATTGATAAATTATCTATCCCTTTCTTCCACATGAGAAGTATGCTTAGGATTAGGTATATTTCCAAATACATTGTTTTTTGGTTTTTGGTTTTTTTTTAATGTCTGCATAACTTCAAGAACTACATGAAAAAGTGGAGAATGAACTTCAGTTATGTAAATAACAAAGACCTGACCTGCATCCCAAACTCATGTCTTTTCATAGTTTACTTGGCACAATTATCTCAGAAGGCAGGAAAATGAAGACTGTATTGTCAAGACTTTCTTCAAATGTTTGTCTATTTAAGGTATTATGAAAACCTAACATATAATTTGGAAACTGTAAATGCAATTTCCAACTAGCAATTTGGCAAGCTAACTGTGGCATCTATTGGCAAAGCAAAATGTGCAAGGGGCAAATAAAAGCAAAATGCAGAAGGTAAGTTGGTGAATATGAGAGGAGATCACAAGCCAGTTATGGGCCAACACCAAGCTTTTATTTTAATTAGGGCTCTGTACAAAACGGGATTATGATCATCATAAAGGCTTCATAATTATTATATGGGGAAAAATAGTTATAGTGCATATTGGGATTTGAATTCTAAGCCCTGGAATTTCCTCCATGGTTTGTACCAAGTGGAAAGTAAATGTGGAGGAGCAGATCAGGATGCCCCATGTGCCAGGGCTTGCTTGCCCACAGTGTCGAACTGAAATGCAGCACCAGGACCTGCCCAGGAGAACAAGGCACCAGAAAGCCTCACACAGCCAGGGGCTCCTTCCTGCTGGTTAGCTACAGACAATTTCATAAAGCCTGCAGAGGATGTGTGCAATGGGAAACATCTGTGTCCACTGATATATTTAGACTGCTCTGCTGTTTAGTAAGTATGTCAGATTATGAAAACACCAGGGAATTGTCAGAGAAAGATTCCCACTGAGGAACAGCTTGCATTGTTAGAGGCAGACTTTCAGATCATTATCACCTACACTTAGGTATCCACCTCAGGTACTTACAGTGGGAGCTGAAGACTCCTTGGTAGGAAACAACAACAAAAAAGTCACTCCTACAGGTCAGATCAGTCTGTAGTTTCATAGGGAAACTAATACCTGAATTGGCATCTGAGTAAGGTGATTAAAAATGTTGGTGTGAATATGACTGATGTTGGGCACATTGGCCACAGACAGAAATATGCTACGTATAAATACAGGGAGGAACGAGCTTCCTTGAATTTCTAAATAGATTCATTTAGGATGTGTATGCATATTGCAATACACAAAGTGCTTTGTGTATTATTAGTTGAGTGTGTATAAGGAATATGCAATTCTTACAAAAGAGCTCTTGAGAGAAAGGCTTAGCAAGGTACATAACGTATTTGGAGTTAGGCTTCCACACTTTTTCAAAGTAAAACCTGATTTATCAATTCCAGCACATACCACAGAGAAGCAAGAGTCTCCTGACAAAGCTGAACTTACAAAGTTCAGGCAACTAGAGTCTCCTGGACACAGGATAATCTTTATGTTTGTATAACAAAAAAAAAAAAAAAAATAGCCCTATGTGTTAATATATTACTGAATATGAACATTCAGTCAATAAAAAGTTGTAATAGAAGATATAGCAGCAATGCCTAACTATAAACTATTTCAGCAGAGAAAGACATTACACTTGCTGCATGCCATCCCCTCTTTTTGGTTGTTTTTTGACTGTGATTATATTAGACCCCTGTCCAGGCACAGTACATGAGGATTGAGGCACTGAGATGTCCAGATGCTGTCAGCAGGCAGTGCTGATTCACCGAAACTCTTATCCCCGGATGTACCTTGCAAAAGTCACTAAAATCCATGCAAATCACCACATGAGAACACATCCCTCCCAACAACACAGTGAAAGCCCCCTCATGCTCCTAAGTGCCCAACATCAAAGATAATCCATTTATGTCAGCTGAAAAAATCCTGCAGCTGTCACCAAGAGCTGGATCAGACTCAGTGCCCAGCTAAGGAACTTGATGCAGAGATTAGTAAGAGATATTCTTTAGCCTGTATCATATTTGTAGCTGTTAACATAATCGTATTTTCTGACCCCAAACCACTTGTGTGGAATTTCAGCAGTGCCAGAGCAAAGCTCTGCCCCAGCTTTCCTGCTTTGCCCAGCTGGCACCACACTTCAGTGATGGGCAGAGCTCCAGGCACAGTGTGGGTACAGCAGCTCCAAAGGATTGCCACACATTATCCTCATTTAATGCATACCCATGCTACTGCCTGGATCAGAAGTAGGAGCAAGGAAATTCTTGTTTCTGTAGTTCTCTTCATGCTCAATTTGGGTTGAACAACAGCAAGGGCCACAGCACTGCTCTGTTCTTGACAGGATTTAATCTGGGCAGGGAGGACACCAGCACCTCATTAAAACAATGGCATTTTTTAAAGTTCCCTTCACAAAATTATCCATTTATTATGAAGCAGCTCACACGCCACAACATGTATCACTTTGGAGATGGAAATACAATATAGCCTCTTTATTTTAGATATTCTCTGAGTTGACACCTTCATCAGACAACTAAGACATATTTGTAGGAGCAAATGTGTGATTTTGTAGCAGATGAGTTCTGTAAGTTTTCACTGCTTATTTAACACTAATAGTCTACTCTGTAAAACCATTATATTACATTCTCTGTATTTTTCTTCAGAATGATCTTTGAACTTTTTAAAAACACCAACTTCTCTTTGTTTTCTCCCCATCTTTGGGGCATTTCCTCTGTTTGAGGAGAGGCCTGTTTCTTCTGTTTAGGTGTCTGAAGAGGTGCACTCCATGTTTCCACATGTCCAAAGGGCAAACCTCCAGCCTTCTCTGTGCTTGGGATGTCATTCTGCCTTTGGGACTGCAGCTTCCATAATGTTGTGAAATCAAAGGAACAGTTTTATCTCTCATTTGAGGAGCAGATTAATAAAATTGTTTGCACTTTCTGTGATTACCAAGATCAATTTCGGCCTAATTTCCACTAAGACATTTATTAATCAAAAATAAGTAATCATTTGAAGCATTTTAAAACAGGCCTCAGGCAATTCCTCAATGCTTCCTTGACTCCATGTACATACTTTTCCCATGGCCAAAGAGTGCAAGAAATGTCTAATGAGGAGACTAATTGTTCCATCTTGTTCACCACTTTGTGCCCTGCTAATGACAGGTTTTGAAGGAAAAGTAGCAAGCAGCAGATGACATAATGCTATAATAAACACTCCTGTCTCTGTGCAAGGGAAGAAATACATTCCTCAAAGCCTCAGGATTGACAGATCTTATTATTAAGTTTTGTCCCAGCTACTGCTACTGCGAGTGTTATTCCTGTGGAGTGTGATTTTTAATCTGCTTTTGCATCTGTCAGAATATTAGCCTGTGCCAGGCAGTCTCAGAGGTTAATTATATGTTAGGCACAATAGCCTTTCCAATATTTAAAAATCAAAGGCCAGATTCTCCTTCTGGCCTATTAACTACAGGAATTGTAAGCAGATATATAGAAAGGGCAACTTTATTTCTTCAGAAACAGAAACAGCTGGAATAATTCATCATCAGCCAAACTGATGTTAAGAGAGCCCCAGTAACTCATACACTCAGGATCACACTCAGGAACTCACCTTGAGATTTCATTTACTGATTTTCCCAGTCTACCAGGATGGACTGTATTGATGACTGGAGGGTTAATCCTACTTTTCTTGAGTTGCCTCCTGAATGGGATGTACATCTGCAAGAGCAAATATTATATACAGTTATTTTTGAATTTCTGAATGTGTTTGCACTGGAAACTGACAACTCTGACATTTCCTGTGGCTTAAAGGAGGAGAATGTATTTATAACTCTGTGAGTTTGCACGAGATATATTGTTTCTGTCACAAATTTCTTGCATAAATATGTACTCTCTATGAGATTGTAGTGGGACTATTGGTAATGTTTGCTTTTGGCCTTCCCATATCTAGTGAAAATGTGTGTGTTTTTACCAGCCTCAGGTGATCTGTATTTTCCAAGACTGCAAACTGGAAATGTTTGTTTGGATTTTTTTTTTTTTTTTAATTTTTTTTTTTAAGGGCATATTTTCAGTATTTCAAGTTCATCTATGCAGTTCAATCCTGTTTTGAGTCTTCAGAAAAAAATACGTGAAGACAGTCCTAATGGAGGATGAAAGACAAAAATAAGGTTCCATTTTTGAGCAGACTTGGAAGAGTCATGTGAATTCAGGGGTGTACAAAGACAGTTCCTCTTGGCTTTCTTGACACTGCAGAGGTGGAAGGTGCTACAGCCACGTGTTGCTCTTGCAGTGCAATAATGGTGTCAATGAGAAGTGAATGAAATCTATATTCTTGTGCCAATTTTACAGCCCTGCTGTAAGGTGAGTAAGCAATACTTCCTCATTTGACCTCTCTGGGAGACCTTCTTCTCCTCTGGATATAAAAGGAGCTTAAGGAGGCTAGGATATGAAAACTACAGATATTGTTTATAAATTATTTATAATGATAAATATTTCATTAATGATAAATAAATAATATGTATATATCATGTCACTAACAACATTTACTTCACCATTCTAAATTGTGTCCTCCTGCACTGAGGCTGGCAGTTCATGGGAGGCTTGATCTCATTAGGGCAGATTGTCCTAGCAAAGATCATTGTTAATATCTGCCCAAACTACCCACGGGAATGGATTCTTTCTTCTTATTCTTACAATGGAGATATTCCCTAAAATGTTGCTATTTTAGCAGCATATTTCAGCATGATGATAGAAGCAGGCAGCATTATGAGTCATTGAGTGGCAAGTCAAGCCTCAAATCTGGGAAAGAAAAATTCACTAGAAAGCATCACAACAACATGTTTTCCAATCAAGAGACATTCAGCACAATCAGAGCTTAGGAGGTATTTGGCAAGGATATTTATACTCCCTGGGTCTTCTTCAGGGTATTTTGCTATTGATCATATTTGCATGATTTATTAATGTCTGTTTGGAATGCCATCATTTACTTATGAAAGCTCTCTCCTGATACTAGAAGTCATATGGGTGAAAGAAATATCTTTAATATCTTTAATATTTTTTAATATCTTTGATATTAAATCAAATATACTCTCTGGTTACATTAACATTACCTTCCAAATACAATTAACTACACAGCATCATCTCTAATGGTCGGGGGTTTTGTTTGTGCTTACTTCAAGCTTCAACTAATTCAGCTGCATTAGTTGCATAAAAGAGAAGAGTTTGAAATCATTATCTTTCTGTTATGGAGAAGGAATAAAGCAGATGTGTGAACTCCATAGCTCATCACTGTCAACCTAATTACTCTGAGACTCCGGCCGTTAACTCCTTGTTCCTGGGGATTTAAAAATACCGGGAAGAGGGGGAGGGATATTTTTTAGAACTCCAAAATTATTTGAACATCAGAGATGACATTTGCCTACGGGCTTGGCAGGTGCGATAAGGCTGTAAAATACTTGGCAGTTCTGAAAGCCGCCCCGTGCCGTGACGCTGAGCATCGCGTCACCACGGCTCGGCCGGCATTCCCGGCGGGAGTTCGGGGGTCGGCATTCCCGGCGGGAGCTGGCGGTGCAGTTGCGGCGCTGGCCGCCAGGGGTCAGTGTTGGCCGGCAGATGCCGCCCCGCGCCGGGCGCC
>WEIU01015901.1:465439-504042 GCA_013389925.1 Aegithalos caudatus
CCCTTCCCCGTCCCCTTCCCCCCACTCATCAGGGGAAGCAAAAAAACACAGAACGGGTGAGGCCCAGCCACTATAAATGTTCAGAGGTTTAATGAAAGTGCTGTAACTTTCATGTACTGACTGCAAGGCCTTCTCAAGCAGACTCCAAATTCCTGCAGAAATGAAGACTTTTTTCCCTGGGCTAGGCCTGGCATTCCTGGGAAACAATGGCCCTTTTCAAGTCATCTCTGAAATTTCACAGGTGAAGGGAACAGGGCAGTCATTCGATCCCATCCACAAGGAGCCTGTGAGCATTTTAAAAAGAGATGACAGAGTCTACCATGGAAGCACTGGTAAGACTGGTTAGTGGCAGAAAAAGGTAACCTAGACCCACATGAAACATTAAATTTGTCTTTTCCCTCATGCCACAACTTCTCTCTCATTTTCAGGCATGGGCCACGCAGCCCACAGAGCTCAGGAAACACCTCCCCAGGTGGTGTCACAGTGCTTTGGCACAGTGGTTTCCGTGCTGCTTCAGGCAGAACTTCACTTTGAGGAAGAGCAAGTTGAAGGAAGCTGTTGTGGGGATGTAGCATTGGGTATGGAGAACACTCACAAGGCATACATAAATCCAGGCCTCTGAGATGTCCTCTAGTGCCCTCATTTCAGGAAGCATATCACAGTCACTCCAGCTGATTTGTTAGAACAAGATCACATTCACTAGAAAACATTCAGAATGGGATGCTGTGAGTGCTCCCTGTGTGCACTGATGACACAGTGAACTCAGAACATGAAAAGGTTGGATTTGCAAATCCCCCATACTCCAAACATCCAAATACAATATTCCAAAGGGATGCAAGGGCTCTCAGTTCTTTGAAGACAACTACAGAAGCCTCCCAGATGATTTGGTAAACATTCAGAATTCTTAAGATAGAATATATCATCAGTTCATGTTATAGTGGATTATTTTCTTCACATAGTTAAAAAAAAAGAAAACAACAAAAAACTCCCAACTCACTTTCATATGGCAGTTGTTACATTGAGAAATATTCTACCTCTCAAATTCTGCAAATTTTTGTACTCTCTGCCTCCAGGATATTATAGTGAATATTATGCTTATTGAACTTTCTTTAGGAGAACTTGAAGGATAATTGAAAACTGAAACTCATTTAAGGGTCCAAATCTGAACTACTTTCTGAAAGCAAATCTGAGGGGATTAACCATGTCATCTGATATGCAGAAGTACCAGAAAGGGGGCAATATACATGCTTGAGACAAGCTAAATAATGACTGATTAAAAGAGACTAATATTTCATATATAAGTTAGGCCTCTGACATAACTCATCCAGGCAGGTGAAAGTTGCCTTGATTTTATTTAATGTTGATTTTGAAATAGCTCTTCCCTAGTATTAGAAGGGGTAGCCTGCTTCAGTGCTTACTTCACTTGCTGTCTTTGTACCATAATGAAGAAATGTTCCCCTGCTTCCCTCCCATTAAAAAATCCAACTTCCTGGCAGGGAACAGATTCTTGTAGGTAAACCTGCATTTCCATCTTGAATTTAAATTCTGCTCTTGGAGAAATGAAGGTCTACCTTTTTGGTTTTCCAGTCAATGTCATAAAGGGAACGATTCCCTTTTTCCCTTACAAAAAAGTGGATTAAGTTGGTATGTAAATCAATCAAAAATATCTACAGAGACAATGGGAAATGGTTCATGTGACTAAGATGAAAAGCCTTTACCCTATGTAATCAAGAGGAACTAGGGTTAATTTCATACGTGACACATGAAGAACATTTCTTGACTTTAAGTCCATCTTGGTTCTACAACATAACTGTTCATATGCATCTCACTGAAATGCTGAAGCCAAAGTTCACTGTAAACTTTGAGAGGGCTTTCTGAAAGGAAGCAAAAATTTTATAACTTACTCTTTCTGTCCTTCATTTCCTCTTCACTCACTGCATACCTGCAGATGGTTTTCAAAATTTCTTTTAGGCAAAACCACTAGGTCAGAGATGTTCCTTGCTGCTACGCAAAGAATCTCCTTCCCTATACTTCTCAGTAAACATGGGATGGCCATACTGCCCTGTCTCAGGTCTGAAAATTCAGGTCAGGATGTTGCCAGGCCTTCCCTGAAATCCTCAGCAGTTGGTTTTGCTGCTGTGAGGACACCAGCAATGTCATCAGTGGTGCTTATGTTACCATTGCTAAATACCTGTACAATTATTATATTTGGTCTTGTTTTCCTCAAGCTCTTCCCACCATACTCTAGAATTACTGAAAAAAATATCTAAGTTCCCTCCCTATTTTCTTGGACATCCAAAAGCTGAAAGTCATACTCCAGGGGTTTTTTGCCAATTCCTGGCAGCTGCCTGCACATCATCAGGCTTAGCAGCAGCACACTCAGAGGACGTTTGACAGGGACAAGTCAGGGGAGGCTGCCAAGGAATTGCTTCTGGGGTTAACAGAAAACAAGGGGGCCCTGGAATGTGCTCACAGGACTTGTGCTGTGCTTGGAGGTGCTTTCCAAAGAAAGTGGGTCAGCCATGCCACCCTCACAAAGGCTGGGGCAGTTTCCTTCAGGGGGAAGATTGTTTTCCACAGACACTCCACCCACACAGCAGAGAAACAGGGTTTATTGGCACAAGCAAGGACAAGTTGGTGGGCAGCTCTCCTGGGGAAAGTCCTACTGAAAAGGCTGAAAACAATTGCAAAGCTATGTGAGGCAAAGTACTTTGTTGGAATGCTATTTTTAATTATTTTTTCATTTTTTAAAAATTTGATTTAATAACTACAGTATTGGATGACACAAAGGACTTTAGAATTACTGGAATAGCTCTTTTGGCAACCTTGGTCTTCCTTTACCACAAGAAATCCTCAAGAACTCTCCATTATTGTCACACCTTGAAGTCCCATTTCAGTTTTTCTGCAACTCTCCCTTTGAGTACAGAGTTTGAACTGTTGATGGCTTGTGACTCTGAAAGAAGCAGGAGAACCACCCTGGTTTTGGGGTTATCATTAGCCCCATTCAGTCCCTATATTTGTACGTGTGGAAGTTGTTTTTTCTTGTTTGCTGGAACTCTGTTTCACCACATTTCTGTTTGAGTTGGCAGTGCTATGCTTTTTATTAGAACAAACAGAGGTCCAGAAACTGATGAAATATAAGTAGAAGGTTCACTGTAGCCTACTCTTTTCAGGGAAAATAAACATTAGGGGGTTTTTAAAAAAAAAGCCCCAAATAATTCTGTGATATACCTTCCTGATTAGCAGCTAAAATCTAAATGACACATTATTAGAGGTAAAATTAGCCAGAAAGATTATGCTGGTCTTTGCTCAAAGGAACCTATTTATCTCTCTATTTTTATTATTTTCACAAGCTTCTACTACTTCAGACATGTGAAATTGATTAAATATCTGGCTACAGTGCTATATGTATGCTTCATCAATTAGAAAATTAAATCCTCTGAATTTCTGCAGTCAGGATTCCTTTCCCTTTCCCTTTCCCTTTCCCTTTCCCTTTCCCTTTCCCTTTCCCTTTCCCTTTTCCTTTCCCTTTCCCTTTNCTTTCCCTTTCCCTTTCCCTTTCCCTTTCCCTTTCCCTTTCCCTTTCCCTTTCCCTTTCCCTTTCCTTTCCTACAAAGTAGTAGAAATGGGTGTGTGGGTTTTGTTTGGGTGGTAGATTTTTCCTTAAAAGAAAAACAGTTTTAAACCATCTCTGTTCAAAGTTTTATAGGATTTTCAACTAGGAAGAGCAAGACAAATATAATCAATGCTATCAGTTCTAACTGTGGCAGAATGTGCTGTCTGTTAGTGTTCCTGGTGAGAAACACAGTGCCTGTCTGTTAAGCACAAGAAATGGATGTTTTCCTTCCCTGGGCTACCCAAAGGCAGCTATTCTCACTTTTGAGTGCCAGCCACTGGAGATGGGCTAAGTTTGTAGTACCCATTACCTGTGAAGCAAACCAAAATAGCTACATGAAACCTGACCCAGAGAGAACCTCGGAACTCCAGAGCTCAGTGTTTGCTGCTCAGACCTGAAATGTGCCCTCTCTTCCCCACCTCACACCCTGCTCTCCCCACTCCTGGAAAAGTAAATAGGGCCATTCATATAGAGACAGAGAGAGAATTCTGAAAGTTAGAAAAAACTCCCTGTATGTAAAGATGCCTCCTACAGTGCTAACCACAGCACTGATGATGAAAAAGCTACACCCTACATGTGCAAACTGGCATCCTTGTTACTGTACATAGGTTTTTATGGAATGTAGGTTTGCTTTTAAGAGTGAGTATTTTTGCTGTTTTTACTAGTTCCCATTCACATTTGCACTGGTACCTAACAAAGGGGTTCCTGTCCCATAGGTCAGGATTAGATAGAAAGCCTTGAAAAGACAAACCCCTCAGAAAAAAAAATTAAAAAAAAATAAAATAGGAAGACTGGAAGGGTATAAAAAGCATTTGTTACTTCTGAGCTCTTGGTAGCCCAAGGAAACCTGTTAGAAGATGCACATTGTAGTTTTACCCTGACACAGGTTATGGGCCTAGAAGGAACTAGCAGGATGCAGCTGATCCACAGAACAATTTTTATCAGTTCCAACCAAAGAAAATCACACTAAAATCTTATCCCTTTGCAGGAATGAAATACATAAACTATCTCTGAATCAATTTAAGATGTAAAACAGTCTCACTTTATTAGAAAATCCCAAAGACCTTTTGATTGAGCATTCTTTGTCAACAGCAACAGAAATTGACTCGTAATTTGTTAAGTATTGGAAACTCAGTTTTTTCAAAATAGCAAGTATAAAATTTAATTATAATGAAACTACAAAGAAAGTTGCATTACTGTCCAAAAAAAAAAATATCTATAATTCTTTTTATACCATTAGTCATTTTTTTTTTTTTTTTGCAGGAATATGATAACTGTCTAGCAAATGACAATCAAATCTACATTTCTTGCTACTTGACAGAACAAGTAGTATATATTTGAAAGAATGACAAAGGCACATTACTGTACATTACTAATGGCATCTCCTATCATGAGCAGGCCAGCACAGACCTATAGAGATCTCTATTTTCCATCATACTATTTTTTAAATACAATCCTAACATCGATCAGTTTGTTTCTGGAAAACAAAAAAAAATATTCCTTTCCTAAAGCTAAAGTCTTTCAAAGATGAACTGTAAAGAATTAAGGCAAGCAGGTTTTAATTGAGGACTACAGGAATTTGGGTGGCCTGTTATTTATTCTCTTTCTCTCTGCTTCTTCATAGCTGTATAGCAGCTTCCCATTGCAGGAGGAGAAACTAAAACTTACTTTTCTGGTATTGATTCCCTCAGCCTACCCAGGTTTCACAAAGCCCCTTCAGGAATCTTTCTCAAAAGTCCACTGAAGTGGGAAATTAAATAAGCTTCTCTAGATTCAAACTTCTCCAAACTTGTAGGAGGAAATTCAGCTAATGCCCTGGAAGTATTACATTTTGATGTATTCTGTTTGTTATGGCATTCCCTTCAGGAAGAACACTGTGGGCAGTCTGAGCTGTAGAAAAATTTGGTCTCCTTTTCCTTTATCAAGTTCACAGCTGGGCTTTATAGGATTCTATGTTTACACTGCAGCAAAGCAACATCAACTTCAGGTAAGTGGGAGACAGGAGTGTTGATTGAATGAGTGCTGAAATAGAATCAGAACACTCCCTTAAAACACATTTCAAAATGGGCTCCCTTCCCCCTTTGCTTGCTCCTCTACTTAATCTATTTTATCAAAGTCATGACCTTAAATAAAAAAGTACAAAAATCAAACAAACAAACCCCAAAACAACAAAAATAAACAAACCAACCCCACCCAGCTATTGCTATTCTTTCTGTATTGTGAGTTCATTGCTGATGACTTACTTGCCTCTGCACAAACTGGGGGGATGCAAAGACAAGTTCACTCACAGAGATGGTACATTTCTAACTCAGCCTTGGAGATTCACCTGCTTTCACTGATAGGATTAAAAAGTGCAATTGGTACACTGCTTTAATGAAGCATTTAAGATAAAAAGCTGCCAAGAGCTCAGGGAAGACTGAGGTAAAGAGGACTGTCCAAGAGGAAAGCCATTCCTCAGGAGCAGCCGTGTGGTAGAAACCTCTGCATGGGCCCTTTCCCTCTGCTCAGGTTCCATGTGGGCCTGCTGTGGAATGGCATGGGTGCCTGATCCAAAGCTTTGTGAGGCAGCCTGTCAGAAGAATTCCTTTCATTCCAAGGGGCTTTTTAGAAGGAGCCTCAATAACTCTTACAAATCTCTAATGTCTGGTGAGGTGTTTTCAGTTACTTCCTCACCTACTGCCAGGCACATCGCATGGACCTTTATCTGCATCCCTGTAAGTTATTCCTCTTATAATTTCCATGCCTTGTCAATCTATTCTTTTAAAGACTGAACACAGATCTTTCTCTCAATTTTTAAGTAATATTTTTCAGATAAATATTGAAACAAATACCATCTAGATAAGGCCTGTCCTTCTGTTCAAAGTATATTTGGGGCCATGCTGTGGGTGTCACTCTTGGTTCATCTGTGACCTCTCCAAGGTTTCAAAAATAAATTTTTCGTTATTTGAATGAAGAGGCAAAAATACAATGACACTAGTTCTTCAACAACAGTTCATTTTTACAGCTTACTAGCCCATTATAAATCACAAATGCTGGAGGACAATATACACTTCTGGGTCTCTGAACAAGTTTCAGAATGAAAGTAAGTCAATATAAGGTACTTGTACTCTGTCCTCAGCTATGTCTGTTTTGATTTTCCTCTTTAGAACACACATTTGTCAGTGCCCATGCACACACATGCATAAACACACCATGTGAGTGCACACTGAATGAACCACCCTATAGAGAGGGACTACAATATTTCACTGACTGCAGAATGAAGCCCAATTTTATTGGCAGACTCCTATGATGCTAGACAATAAAACATTTGTACATTTTGCTGCAGACAGTCTGGCTGGCAGTTTCAGCAGCTCTAATTTATTGTGAATAAATAATTTCCTGGAATCTCTGAGGAGTCATTTTAATGCTCCGAAAAAATTAAAATCTGTCATGCTGTTAAAGTTGTTTTCCGTTGTTTTGAACCAAAAATACTTAAAATGAAACAATTTAAAAACCCACCCTGATTTCAAAGATAATACTTTGTAACTGTTAAATCTCCCAGTTTCACACTGGTTTTACACATGAATAAATTTTATTTCATCTTTATATTTAAAAGCATGACAAATAGCATCTGTTTGCAGTTTCTTTTCTGTGTGTTATTTCTCAGTACCAAGCAGAGAAACTGTCCAGGTCAAAACGAACTTCAGAATCTGTTAGAAGCCAACTGTAAAAATATAGATGGAGTCAATTAATTGATTCAGTTTTGCAGCCATCAGCAAAAAAAAAAAAAAGAAGCCTTAGTTTCCACAGTTGATGAGTACATTTTTTCCATGAGGCATCTCACAGTTCCTGCCAGTGGACTAATATAAGTAACTATTGCACTTTTATTAAATTCTCATTACCTTGATGTATCCAGAAGATATCAAATAAGAAACTGAACTAAGAAAAGTGATGAATTTTAATCACCAATAGTATCACTTAAATACTTAACATCATTCCCAGAAACTGGAACACTCAGAGCTTTGTTGATACTCATCATAAATAATCTCTATACAGTTCACAGAAATATAATAAAGCTAAAATGTGTACTGGTAATAGGAAATTATAATGGAAAACCCTATTTAATTGTAGGTCTCCCTGTAATGTTGAAATGTTTTCTAGAGACTATTTACTGTGAGGAAGCAACCCATAACACAAAGTGAATTTGAGAAGCAGAAAAGACTACACAGACATTTTTGTGGGACTGGATAGAACCATCAAAAAGCAAAATGCATATTTGAACACTAGTTCAAAGAAACAGAGGATCTTCTTTTTAGTAGCAAAGTCACATGACCACTCTTCCCATGGAGTCACTATTTCCTTTTCCTTGCAGTCTTTGTAGGGAACTGTTTCCTTCCTCAAGTGCAAACCCAGCATTATTTTCGTCATGTTTAGCCAGGCTAAATGCCTGCAACACATTTGGATGAAAATGGACAATTAACAGTGACAGGCTTGCCTGTGCCCTAGCAGAGAGCAACCTACCTGCCATGAGCTGCTGCCTCGTGCTTCTTTGAGCTGGCACTAAGGCAAAAACTCTGCAGCACAAAAGGTGCCTCCCCCTGACTGCAGCCCCATCAGTGGTTGTACTCCCAGTCCCCTCAGCAACATCAGTACAAGCCACATTTCTGATTTTTGTTTACCTGTGCTCCAGTTGTTCAATGTTCTGTGTATTCTGTGAGACAGGGGTGATGAAATTGTCTTATATAAATTTTTAATTCAAATGTTAAAAAGTTCACTCTCAGTCCTGTTTTGTTTTGTTTTGTTTTCTCTTTGGTAGGTCAAGCCTACACTCTTTCCCTTGTTCCTGAAATGAGGTAACACTTGTGATATTTGTTTAGCAGTCTAGCAGGTAGAAATGCAGAATATACCCTGGCCCTGTCAGAATGACACTGCCCAAGGACTCTGAGAGTCAGCATGTGCACTGCAAATTCCACACAGGCTGCATGGTTCCTTATTCCACTGTGCAAGGCAGGAATAGCACACTTCCACATGGAATACACATTGGCATTTACAAATTCTGCTACTTTCCAATAGTATCTTCTTTCAATGATTTCAGCACAGTTTGAAGAAGGGTGTAGTGGTGTATGTCAGCACTCAATAATTTTCACACTTTAGAAGAAACAATTTTCTGGACACAGTGAAGTAAATCTTTTGTATTAATGGAATCTAATTTAATTTAAACCCAGGATAAAACCAGATATCACCCCAAGTATTCATAAACCAAATTGTCATACAATAACCAACACACTTTATAGAGATTGTAAACAGGAATCCCAGGTGGAATATCACTTGTGTTCCACCAATTTTGTGTGTAAACTCCTACACCACAAAACACTGTGATGTTCAGATGTACAGTTTATTAATCTATCACAGGTAGTTAATTTTTCTGAATTAATCTAAAAATTGATGCTAGATAACTTTGTCAGTCATCATTTTTATGTTTTATAGTGTCATGCAAAAAAATATATATAATAAAAACTGTATGAATATGTTAACCAGGTAAAATCTTGCACTGCTGAATTCAGAGGATGGTCTTGTCATATAATATAATGCAATATGTGCCTTACCGTAATTCCTATGACTCTTGATTACTGGATATTTTCTAGGTGTGTTGTGTTTTGGTTTTATTTTTCCCCCTGTAAGGTATGAATGAAACACAGGTATCATGTTCAGTGTTATTTGGATTTCCTGTGTCAATGGGAGGAACTTGACTCATCAGAAGGGTACACAGAATAACTGAGCAGGTATCTAACAGGCAGCATGAATATAAGGATACTGACTCACACATTCATACCTTGAACTTGAATATTCACAGTTCATATTCACTTTCTACTGCAGTAGGGGCAGGAATTTCTCAAGGATAGCATATTGATACTACTGAATGTATTCCTTATAAGCAAACTGACAATCTAATTTCAAAAAAATGAATCTATGTTCTAACATGAGTAAACATCTCTATTGGATCCATAATATTTTTCTCTTATGAGAAAAAGATAGTTTGATTTCCCAAATATTAAGCATTAGTGAGGAGAAATTAATTAGAATGCTCCTATGAAATAGTCTACTAAATATATCTGCATTTCCGAGAAAAAAATACTGATATATATTTCTAGATGTAAGTTAATATGTGTGTATTTAATAAGTCTCCTTCCCATTGAAAGCAATTCTTTTGCACTTAAAAAACAGTTATGAGCACATGGAATTCAATAAAAACATTCACATCAACTTTAAATATTAGATTTTGGATTAGGCCTTTAAATCTATGATATTAGAATGGTGGGTTTAACCACATATTGTGCAAGAGGTGACATCAAAATGCCAAAAGTATATTGTCCTAAGCTGGATATTTATTACCTCTTTTGAAAGAGATATGTCTGTTCACCAGAAATGCAAAAAAAAAAAAACAAAAAAAACCCCAAAAAAAACATAGAATTTACTGACTTAGCAAGACAATAGGTAATTCCTAAATGAATGGTATTTGCTAAGATATCAGTTCCTGATTGCTGTGTTAAACACTTTTATCAAAAATGGCCAAATGTATAGATGGCAACTAATAGGTTTCAGTATGCAGAAAGGAAGATTTTGGTCAGATATTGGGGAAAAGCATTCAAATCATAATAACTTGGAGAAATATTAGAATTCCACTGCAAGGAATCCATTAGATAGGCATTCTGTTCTCAACAAATGAACATATATTCAATCTCTATGGATTCTTCCAGCCATATGGTAAACTTTCACACTGAGAGTAGAGGGCCAGCAAATACTGAGAATAATGAAAAGGCCAGTCATTAGTACAGGATGATATTCCCAACTTCTTCATATAGGTGCTTAGAGAACTTCTAAATTTTTCTTATTTCTTACAGGAATTAATTTAGGGAGCTCTTTCAGCTTTTTTTTTTTTTTTTTTTTTTTTTTTTTTTTTTTTTTTTTTTTTTTCTGGCAAGACAGATAGACTTGCAAGACATAAAGGAAAAGCTCCCTTGTGGCTTTAGAGAATATAACATCCTCTCAAGTGGCAAAAAAGCCCCAGGCAGAAGTGAGGGTAGCAAAAGAGTTTCTCAGTTACATTACTGAGAAGGGTGATGAACCCACAAGCTGTGGTTAGGAATCTTTAACAGATCTCTGAACTGAAACCCCACTGCCTAATTTTCTAATCAGTGCCTTAACTGGAGATTTTGTGTCCTCTTTCCAAAATACATAGTAAACAAACTCAAAGGGAAAATAACCTAGTTAATATATCTTTGCAAATATGAGATGTATAAATTGGCTACCAGGCCAGAGCAGACACTTCTTTTGGCCATGTAGTTCCTGAGATACTTTGGTTTGGACGTGCAGAATGGAGCCCGTGTCTGGTTCGTTCAGCAGCACTGATATTCATCACTCAGGAACAGAAACTGGGATCATGGTCACATCTGGCCCCAACTGGATCTTACTGCAATGACGTACAGAGCTGAGGGAGAAATTTCTGCAGCTGGAAATTACAGCCCACAAGAATTAGAGGATTTTAAACCCTGGTGAGATGTAACATTTCTGAAGAACAATAGCTTATAGCATTTTTATTCTGTACTGCTTTGGATAATTAATTTAGTAAGTCAGTTTGTTTGTCATTCACGCACAAAATAAATTAATATACACGTTGTTTCCTTATTCATTGGGTTTTTAAATTCAGCAGATGACACTCTCTTTCTGCCAGAACAAACACTGGGTTATAGATGACTGTCAATAAAAAGTAAAGCGAGCTCCAATGAGAAAGCGTGCTGAAAGCAAATACCTGTTGAACACTGAATCTTTATTTCCACTCTTTATGGAAATAAACACGTTTATGGTTTGTTTATTGCTTGCAGAAAGAAAGCCTGTTCATCCTCCCCCGCTCCACCCCTGTCATTTGCTGGTCTAGCTACCGAGCAGAGCCTAATCACAAGATGTCTGTGTACATCAAACAGATGTTCATCAGCAACAGAAAATCAATGTCTGGCATGAAGTTATATTGTGTTTGTAACTCTACTGAGCACACTTTACTTGAAAAGCAATGCTTTGTGTCACTGTAGCTGTATCTCATAATAAAGAACAAGTGCCCACTTCAAGTTGTGGATCACCTCTATTGTCATTCCACAGCAATGTGTTTTACAGATGTCTGCAAATGAATTTTAGGCTGAACTCCCTTTGCTTCTGAACCATAAGGAAGTATGATATGCTATCTGTCTGGTATTTAGTTATTACATTTTGGTTGAAGAGCAGTTAGAATCCCTCTGAATTCATTTGAACTCCTGTTTTAAACAAGACCTCTGGCACTTGACATCTGACCAATGGCTCTGACAGGTTTTCAGCACGTTACCTTTAGCTGGTGCTGATGTAGTAACAGCACTTTATATCCTGTGAAGCCAACAGCTAACTCTTACCTGCATGTGGAAACTCAGATGGGGCTTATCAGCTGCTCCACAGCACTTCATGGCACTCTGCCCCTCTTGGGATCGTGGTCTCTGTCTGCTGTTATTGAGAGGGACAGGAATGAAACAGCAGCAGCACCAGGAGCCATCCTTTCAGACTATGTCTGACACAAGCACTGAGTGTTACATTATCTGCTTCACTGAAGCAGAAAGAGGAGACCATCAGGGAGCTGGCTGCGCTCCTTGCTTTTCTGTCCTTCCCAGTGTTGGCCACACTAGTGCAACCTGTGTGCAGCCCCAGCCCCTGCCAGCTGGCAGGAGTTCCCAGGAGACAGTCTGTCAGAGAGGGTGGCTGTAAACGAGCCGGGAGCTGCTCCTCCTCTCTGCTGTGATCCGGCTGCGGTGCCCGTGCTGGGAGGGTGCAGGACCAGGCACACGCTGCCACCGTGCAGGAGCCTCCCAGCGCTGGGATAATCATCACACTGGGGATGGGGACCTGCACCACCCCCTGCTCACCGCTCCAAACGGGAATAAACCCGACAGGTTCCAGTCTGTCCTTCTGGGGAAATTTTTAAAAAAGTTTAAATACAAGCTTTTTTTTTTTTTTTTTTCTTCTTTTTCTTTTTTTTTTTTTTTTTTTTTTTTTTTTTTTTTTTTTTTTTTCNTCCCAAAGTAGCTCTTTACCATTTTTGCATTTTTGCTGCAAACAGAAACACTGTTCTCAACCACATTCATTCCAATGAGCTTCCCTATCAAACCACAGACATTGTCTCCATTTTATCTTGAACCTTAGGACAAAATACTTTGTCAACCACAAAAAAACCCCAAACCACACCAAAACAAAACTGAGATCAGCAGACAAAGGGAAGAGCAAGTCATGAATATAAAAAGCTGTGAAATTCTGCATTAAAAAATAATGTGTTGAATTAGTATTTTAAAACACATGGGATATCTACTCAACTGCAGACTGCAAAATGCACTCATACTAGAGATGCTTAAGAAACAGACTGCTGAAATATGTCTAGCACAGCTATGCACAAGTGCACATGGGTTCTTCACTGAAATGGCCTGATTGAAATTGCAAATTTACACATGAAATCTTAGTCACAGGTTCTGTATGTGAGGGGATAAGGAGACGTGGATACTTGGGCTATGAATATGCTCTCCTTCCTACCACAAAATGACATAGAAAATACATTTCAGACATACCCTGGCAACTGAACATAGAAATGCCATATATTGAATATCTAAGTAATTGCCAGACTAGGTCCTTATTGAGCACTGGTCCTCCCTTTTTCAAACAGTTTTTAAACAGATAATTATGCTCACTGTCCACAAGCTGAGTTTCAAGCTCAGCCCTGCCCAGCTCTTACTCAGCACAGTGAAGTGGGAGCACAGACAGCAGCAGCTCAGGGCTGCTGTACCCGGGATCACCTTGAGCCCTTGCAGTAATGAGATACATATTCTGTCCTGAATCTTCTCTTTCCCCTTCAGTCCAAGCTCCCAAATGTCTTTTGCAGTGGGTAGAGTAAGCCATGAGAATAATGGCTGGCATAAAGTAACAACAGGCTGTCTACAGCTTACCCTAGGGAATCCTCAATTTCCCTGTTAGGAAGAAGTTAGGCTGAACATATTAATGGAAAGGATCCTGCCTTGAGCCAGGGACTTGTTTTAGTACAACCACTGTATTATGCTTGTCAGGGCAGTGGGGTAGACACTGGATCTCTTTACTTGCATCAGGTATCAAGAGATATTATTAATTATTTGTGCAAATATTATAAATTAGTACAACATCACACATTGATGAGATGAACAATGCCTCTCCATTACCTTCTGTTACCCTCTCAGTTTTCTCAACAGAGATTTTAGAAGACCTGTTAGAAATTACTATCTGAGCCTAGGTTTTTTTTTCACTTATTCAAACTGCAGAAGGATAAACTGTTATTTACTTTGTATTGTGATGCTCTATTCTTACTTAGGCCCTCAAGTTATGTCAACATCTGGATTTATTCCTCAAACTGTCTTGTCTAGATAGTGACAAATCCTTCTTTCTCTTTTTTACTTTGGACTGGTAATGAAAAAAAAGTTGTCAGATGGAGTCAGAACAAACACAGATTTCTTTTTGTAGTAACAAAAAGCAAAAGAAAACCTTAAAGAAATATATCCTCAAAACAAGCCTCCTTTTCTGGACAAAGCCAAATTTCAGGAAATCTACATAGCCTTTGAAATCCATTCCTCTTCAAGGCAGAGATAAAGCAAAGCTTTTAGTGAAGTAAACAGGAGAGTCTAGAAACAAGTATTTCTATATTCAAGTGGAGTTTAAGGCTTTTCCTCAGTTAAGGGTAGATTGCAGCTAATAAAAAAGTTTGGCCACTCCCAAGACTCATTTTAACTTTTTCTTCTAATTCCACATGCTCCAGAAAGGCCTGCAGAGCTATCAAGCACCACTTTTTAACTCAGATTACTTCACAAAAGGGCTGCCAGATATCTTGGCCACATATCCAGCCTTTCTGGATTCTCTGTGAAGATTATACTTAAGAGCATGCCTCAAGGATAAACCTAGACTCAGAAGATCAACTTTAGGCACTTCTGATTCACACAAAATTCCTGGATTGTGCTGAGACTGGATTCATCAGGTAGCAGAATCCTCAAATTGGCCATCATGGCTATTACTGCAACCAGTGGAGGTTACAAAGCATCAAATGGATCAATGACAACTCGTGCAGAGACAGGTTGGGTAGCAGGATCAGTGGATGTGAAATACGCTAGTTCCCTGTTCTGGTGGTTTCTAGCAATGGAAGGGATAGCATGTACAGTGCCTATTTTCCTAATCAGTTCTGTGCTTAGAGCTATACAGAAATAGAAATTGCAATCTTAGATATTAAGACAGGAACTGAGAGTGAAACAGAAGCATTATAATTACACATTTAATTCAAGAAGGTCCACATGAATTGATTAGCCTGCAGTTCTAGTTCCTCATCACAGAATAAACATGCACAGACAAAGCTATAGAGGAAAGCAAGGATGCAGACACAGGACTATCTCCCAACACAAAGTTAATTAGAACTACAGACTGAAAAGAAGAAAATGGGAAGGATTAAAAAAAGTTATACAATTAAGCTAAATACTCATTAAATTAATAGTTACATGGAAAAGGTGAGTAAGAAATTTATATTCTCAGTCTCTCCTAGTACAAGATACAATGAGCATCAAACAAGGTTTTAGGATTACAAGGGCTGTTAACTAGTGAAATTCAGTGCCCCAGAGTGCTGCAGATTAAAAGTACTTTATAGCTCACTCTTCTCTGTCAGAGTGCAAAGAACAAGTAAAAGAGTAGATAATGTATCTCAGCAAACCCCACATTATCCTTCTGTAGCTGCTCCCTATGATCCTTATTTTGATATTTTGGCTAGGGTTTTCTGTTCTTCTCATCTGATGACTTGATTCATTTGTGCCACCACTAGACCTTTGGTAATTTACTTCTTCAAGTTTTCAGCTGCCAAGGAAGTATTTCCCTTCTCCTTTTGTTCTTCTTCTTGAAAGGCAGAAAGGACAGGAAGTTTGAGAAATAAGTATGGTGGTGAATAAGAAGAAACTGGAAAAGAACATACTGATTTCAAGTCTTCAGGCACAGGAATTTCAGAGAAATGAGAACTAAACATAAAAACAAAAACAAAAACAAAAACAAAAACAAAAACAACAAAAAAAAAAGCGACCTAATAAAAGTTTCTTAAAGTATTTCATTGAGAATCAAAACTTTTAAAACAGCAAACTGTAATTAGTGTGAAAAAGCCCAGTGTAAAATTAAATAGCTGTCTTGTTTTCCTTCTATTCCTTTTCTGCCTTGGCTGTTCATCCAAATTTGAGTGCTTCAAGATATTGGTTTTACACTTTACACATTTTAGCAACACTATAGACATAAACAGAATTATTGGTGTTATAGTATAAGAGAGTATATAAGTATAGTATAAGACAGCCTTGAGTTCTCTCTGACAAACTAGCAGCTCTGTGACTCTCACATCCTCATGGCTGGCCTATGCTGGAATAAGAAGGCTTTTATTTGGTTTACAAGATTAAGGTCTTCCGAAAGTTTAAGTGGAAAATTTGCTTTACCATTTTGCAGTTTCACATAGGAAATCTCTTCCAGGCTGCACTAAGACCACTGGCAGGAGTCTGTGCAGCCAAGGAGTCCCTTCACCTCATCCCAGCAGTCACCCAGCGCCTGCATTTCTCACCCTGGCTGATTGATGGTGTGCTGGCCATACAAGGCAGCCTTGTTCTTCTCCAGAGTTGTTACACTTCAGTAGTTGTGAGTTTCCTTCAAAAGTGTCAGAATTAAAGGCAAGTTATAAAAGCCCCATTTCATTTTGTTTCAGGAGCCCATCCTGGTGCTATATTATCCAGAATGTCTGTTGAAGTTAAAAGACAAGCTTGTTTGGTCAGGACTGCTTTGCCCTTCCTGCCCTTCTCCAACATCCCTCATTTCTTCTTTGAGCTCTGTTGACTTATAAACTAAATATATCAGTAAGTACAAGACTATTCCAGGCAACTCTTTTAGCTGTTCAGTGTCTTTTATTTCACACTGTCCCTTTCCCATTGTTCATTGTTCAGTTTTATGCTCCACTGGACAAAAACCTCTGAGTGTTGTCTCTTTTACTGTTCTTTCTGCTGTTTTTAACAGTTGTGAGTGGATGTCCCTTCTTGCCATTCAAGACTGGAAAAATGCTAAAGCCCTCTTTTCCCACTGATTTCCCCCCAGTCCCAGCTGTGGCTCAGATGAATTAGCCAGGTGAAGCCAAAAAGCTCAGAAATACACACAACTTTCTGCCAGCACTAATCCCCCAGTGCAATTTGTGTAATGATAGGAAAAAGGAACCAGAAATAAAAATCACTGAATGTAGAGAGAACACTGAACTTTTATGCAATATGTAACATTAAAACTATTTATTACATTGTAGGACAACCTGTGTAAGCTTGTAACCAAAAGAATTAATAAATAAAGCAATTATTAAAGCTCAAGAGTAAGCAGTACTTCAAGTACTCCCTTGATATTGAAGTAAATAAACTGAGACACAAGGGAGTCTCTCATATCAGCACTTAAATTTCTGTCTTCTAATTATGCTTTTTAAAAAAAATGATACAATAAGATTTTATAACTGTGTATAGTAAAATTTATAATTTACTTTGCAACAAAATATTATTTGTTTAGCTTTTAAATTAAAGATGAACAACACTGGGGAAATACCACATTGATTAACATTGATGTTCTTTTAATAAATTATATCTGAGCCCATAAAGATTGTGGTTGGAAATAAATCATAAAGAATGTTATCCCACTATGGTCTGCAGCTCTGGTGTTGCAGTTTTGATTAAGATAATTCATAGCTTCTGTAAAATATCATCTTCTCACTGTCAATTTGGAGATTCCAAAGCACCACATGATGATATGAAATAGGTGAGTGCAAAAAATGACGTTTCTAGAAAAGCAGACATGAATATAAACAGTAAGTGAAGCAGAGTGTATGTATAGTGTATGGAGTTCATGATGATCCAAAAGATATTGCTGTTTCTCTAAAAAATGACAATTAACTTTCTTTGATCATAATACTAAGAGAAAATACTAAAAGAAAACATAAATTCTTCATTGACAGCCCAGTTCAAATATATGAATATGGTGCATGGGACAGCAATTAGTGAACAGAGTCACTATTATCCTTTGCAATCATTTCCAAACAAATGAAGAAGGAAGGCTGCAAAACCATATGGTATATATATTATAAAGTAACCTGTTCCATTCTTTAGACTTACTATTACTGCTTTTGACACAGCTACAGGAAATAAAAAGCTACTGGAATGCAGACCAGGAAAATGTATTCCCAGAAGGCTTTGTAGAACTAGAAGCTGGAATCATTGAGTGGAAACAGACTTTGCAGAGCAGTCTCCCATTCTTTGCTGCTTAGATGATCTGCTCAAATATAAAATTCATTCTACAAATGTAGCCATATTTGGTAGCTGTGCTTTTAAGATACTTATGGAAAGAAAATAAAAGAAAGGAAAGAGAAAAAAGACTTTTAAAAAGAGTAAGTCTCTTCATAGAGAACTGTAATGTAGACTAGAAAAGAACCGTTTTCAAGAGAGGAAGCACAAAGTCAAGCAATTCAAACTTTGTATGCAAGATTTGATTATTTTCTTTCTCTAGCCTTCTTAATGATCTCATTAAAGGAATCATGCTAATACATATGAAAAATATATGATCCACAAATCCTGTAAAAATTGTTTTTATAATATTGAAGAGTTATGTTGCACATATGCTGAGATTTAAATCAGTACTCCATTAACATATTTCAAATATTCTTCTTCAAAATTCCTAGCATCAGTGTAACACCCTTGCTCTGAAATGGTAATAATTAAAATTCAATGGAAGTATACATTCTATAAATGAAAGAAAGCCTGTGAAAAAAAATGAAAATTTTACTTAGTCTGCGGTGATTTAAATTTCATCACCAAATATGGGTAAAGCCTTGGCCTCACTGAAGGAACTGTGTCTCTTATTCATGGATTTAATCCTGTATGTTCTGAAGAAGTTAGCAGGAATCCATAAATCCCACACTAAATAGAGCCTAGAAACATCATCAGAAAAAGAACAATGGCCTGTATGTGACATCACATTATTTGGTCATTAGTAATTTAGCTATATTGATAATAATAATAACTGATGATATTGATAGCATTGATAATACAATAAAGTTTGCTGAAAATTGCCATATTGACAAAGTGTTTTATATGGTTTTACACTGAAATGTACATGCTTGTAAAAAGGGAAGTAATTTGCTGGTTTATTTAAACAGATCAGCAAATATCTCTTTGAATTGAGATATTTGTGCTCTGATGAACAGTCACACATGGCTTCTCTTGCAAGACCATTCCAAGAGAGGAGCTCCCTGTGTGAGTGTGCTGGTAGGGCAGCTCTTTGGGCTGAAGAGAGAAATATTCAGTGGTCACTCCCTGATACCCTCTGCTAGCAGATTTTAGCCACCAGGACAATGTTACCCAAGGTCCAAATTTCCCAGAATTTCTCTACTTTTTGTGTCTGGAAACTGTGTCTCAGTACATGCTATGGCCCTGTTGCTAATTATTATTTAGAAATAAAGGAACCTGAAGTTGTTCTGACAAGGAAAAATAGAGGCTAAAATTTTCTGTATGTATTTTCTATCTTGTCAGGTTGGCTCAACAAGCTAAATGAAACTGGTTTTTTTTGTAATTAGTGTACACAAAGGATTAACTTCTGTCCTTGAACTCCAAGATTAAACAGTGAAATACTGACAGGAGCAACAGATCTCCAAGGCATGGTATCAATCTTGTGGTCACATCCAATTCTGCTGATGAAGAAACCCACGAAGGGGGTTGCACCCTCCCCCCAAACCCAACTGATTAAGCACAAGATGCCCATCAGCTGGAAGGGTGGATTTGGGGAGCAGAGGGAATGAGCAGTGACACAGTGCAAATGAGCCTGCAGGATCATTTGGGGCTGGAACCAAGGGTACAAGGGTACAAGGACTGCCTGTCCCCCAGGCAGCATCCCCAGCACCTCTGTACTCATCTGACTGGACATTGCTTGATCCACGTCGATTTGCGAGGAAGGCAGGCCAGGCTCTCGGAAATGAGACCAAGATGATCACCTGCTGCATTTTAACTCTGCTGTTTCTCTTTAAGCTGTCAGCTCACAATTCACTGCCTAAGGTTCTGTGACTTCTCTGTGGAATTATAAATACACACAGCTACTCAGAACATTAAAGCAAAGGTCCCAAATATCCTACAACTGACTTCATGCTGGCCAGACAAAAAATGGGAAGTTCAATTGCTAGAGGGTGAAGAGTGACATTAGCTTTCCTTAAGAAGATGTAAAAGAATTGAATCCATACATAATAGAGGCAACTGCCAGCAAAGAAATTATATTTTCTTCCCTCTGAATTTCATTGTTTCCAAGAGACAGGGGTGGTAAGCAAAAAAGCTAAGATATGTATAGGTAGGAAAAAGGAGATGAAATGAGAAATATTAAGGAGCAGAAAAGCAAATGGAAGAAAAAGAGGATATAAGCCAAAGCATTTTCTATTTTGTACAGCATCTTTAAAGTAAAAACAAGGAGAATAATGTGCTGAGTAGGTGAGAAGTTAATAAATGGGTTCAAGATGCTGAAAGGAAATGCATTTAGAATAGATTAGGATGACGATTTTGGCAGCAACATGTTAGACTGGAAAAGTCCAGCCAGGGGAAGGCAAGAGTTGTCAAGGAGATGATGAGGATGAAGCAACAGCACAGGAAACTAAAGAGAGAAATAAGACTGAGTCTGCAGAACTCTTCACACCAGCCAGCCAGATTTGAATACACTTAACTGGGATGTATCCTTTGGCTTCTGTGATGAATGTGGATCTATGTCAAGGCAAAAGACTTGGTTATCCTCAATTTATGCTTTTAGAAAAGAAAAAAAAATCCCTTTTGTTTTTCCCTCAGTACTTTGTGAAAATGGAAACAAGGAACTGGAAAAGTGTATACTCTTTTGGTTAGTGGATAACATTCCAGTAGGATGTATAGGATTCCTATTTATTCAAAGGTATGAAATGTCACTATATTTACAACAAAACCTCAGTTTGCAAAAAAAGATGGTGAAGTTTCACTTGGTTGAAATTGAGGAATGCTAGCAACAATGCTACAATTTTTTGCCACCACCCTAAATTAGTAGGTTAGAACAACAGAGCTGCTGCCCATATTTCTTCCTTATTTTAGTTGCTGGGTTCCAGAGGTGCCAAAGCAGCCTTTCTGGCTAAAAAGTCAAAGCCTGAAAAAAGAAAAAAAATATAAAACTTTACAGTTTATAATGAATGTCTTGGGTCCAATCCTACAAACATACATGTAGGTAATTTTACTTGCATAGTAAATCCCATTTACTTCTCTGGAATTATTCCTGTTCCTAAAATTCCTCATGTATGCAGCAGTTTAGAAACCTGGATCTGTTCCTCAGTGTTTCTGCCATGTGCTGGCCATGTTTTAGTTAAGGAGACATTTAAAAAAAGATCCCAAACAAGAGCATGAAGAAGTCCAAATGAGTAATTAAGAAATGGTCAAAGCAATGTAACAGTGAGATAGAAAGACTTGTTCTAGAACTAAAGCTGGTGACTTCTGCAGGAGCTGTATAAATGCACTGAGAGTCCTTTAAAATTTTGCTTGCTCTTTTCCCTCCTTTTTGCAAATGAATAGAGCCATTCATTTCAATGGAACTTTTGTCTCTGTGGGTCTGGAAAGCTGTCTGAGAACTTGCACAGCTCCAGGTAGCAAATGTTTGTAGAATCCCAAATGTTAGACAGTCTGTAATGCTAATCTGGATGGCCTCAGTGCAAAATAAAGTAACTCCCTGGAGATCACCCACTATCAAGACTAAACCAAACTAAAATGCTCAGTCATACCAAATCATTGGATTATTTTAAATATTAGGAAAAGGAATCAAAGAATTGACCTTCCTTTTCCTAGGCTAATCTACAGCAGTATTGAGAGAGGTGGAAAAAAAGGCATGTGAGTTCTAAGTGTTCATATCAAAAAAGAAAATGAACATAAGGAAATTCATCATTAAAAATTTAGTAAAGTGGCCTTCACTAAAACAACAAACTTTGAAGACCAATGTCTCACACACTCTCAAATGCACACTCATAATGAAAGACTCTTTTGCCACTGTATGCACTTTATTTTCACATCCTGAGTATCAGTTATAAGCAGGATTTGATTAAATCCTCTTTACTATCTGAAAAGACATGCCAAGGTCTAAGACAGTCACTGACACATGCAGTGGAACACAGGACACCTCTAAGTGAAGTTTATTTCCCTACAGTTCTCGAGTTATTCCTTTGCATAGAAATAGTAGCCTCGATAGTAGCTTGGCCTCCAAGGAAGGCATTTAAGACCCACAGAGCACACAATTCTGTATATGCATGGAAAAACTAAAAATAATTAAAAGTTATGTTTTCTTACTAGTGCTTGCTTATATCTACAGTATGTGACCCTCTTTTTCCAGTAAAGGTACCTGTTTGCAGTGAGAAATTATGCACTTTATTTGCAGCTGGACTTTAATGGAGCAGGTTTAAGTAGCTTCCAGCTGTCTTTGGAAGGACTTGTCAGAATTTTCCACTGAAAGGAATCTAGAGATATTCAGGAAATGGCAATAACTTTAATAAATCATGAACTGAAACCACTGAAAGCTGGAACTATTCAGTAGCTTAAGATTGAAGGAGGAGGGGAAGAGAGAGAGAAGCAAGCATGATTTGGGTTAAAAAAGGTATTTTGAAATATAACACCTCCTGTTGTGCAAGATGACTCAGGAAGGCAACAATTATTTCAGGAGTTGTTCTGGGGCACAAAACCAATGACAAAATATCCATCCTTGGTGCAGGTGAGCAGATCATGTTTTACCACCCCAATGAGTGGGTTTGTGCACACATTTTCATACACAGCTGTAGGTACTGGAGAAGGTACAGGTATTTACAGAAAATGTAAAATATCAGGCAGAACTGCCTTCTTCTGAAAAAAACACAAACAAATGAACAAAAACAAAACAAAACAAAAAAGAAAACACAAAACCCAAAAAGCCTTATATCTTTTAGGGATGCATTTTGCCTGAAGTTCTTTCTTTCAAATTTCCTCACTCACTTGCTGGCTCAAGAAAATTTCACCAAACAGGAAATATCTATAGTTCCTGGTGAGAGCCCAGGGCCAGCTCACAGGGTACACATGAAGTTGTGTGAGTGCTATCAACTTTCCTGGACTCTGTTGCAATCCCATTTCCACATCACTGAGGGAAAAGTGATTTGTTGCCAGGTTACTTCAGAATGTCTGATAAATCATTGCTTTATATCAGCAAATTGCTTTTAGGATTCTCTGCCTGGATGCCCAGAATATGAATTGAAGCCCCAAAATGCTTTTAGAAAGACTTGATAAAAAATGGACCTTTATAAAGGAAGCAAGAAAATTCTTCTTTGTTTATTATAATGGCAGTCAGGAGGTCAGCTTCAGTTATCCCCATGTAACCCCTCCGAGCTCGCTCAATGGGGATGCAGTGCTGCAAAGCCAGGGCAGGGCTTAGCTCAGTGTGTACACTTCAGGAAGAAACCTTCACTACAGAGCTCAAAAGGATCCTTGTGCTCCCTGAAGGAAAGGTATAAAGGGGTGCTTGTTAATATTAGTCAACACAGTCCGTTTTCTGGAAAAAGAGCAGGGATCTTGGTAAGAACCTGTGGCAAGGCAAAATTTCTCCAAGAGGAAAAAAAAAAAAAGCAAATGAGAATTATTAAAAAAAAAAAACCACAAAAACACTACCTACTCTGTACATCTTTGTAATTCTACAACACATTCCTATGGGACTGACTTTGTGCAGGAAAAAAATCAGCAGCTCAGTAACTGACACTATCATGTAGTGCTTTTAACTTTTCAGCATATTTTTGATCTTTAACAGAAAAATTATTCTTTTTAGAAGTCAAAATGCAGCTAAAATGCTTTTCTTTCTTACAAAATCTAATGTCATGCTAGTATTACCTCATTAGCTGTGTGAGTCCTGTTCATTCCAAAACCCAGACATTGCTTTAAATTGTTTCCTGGAAGAGAAGGAAAAAAGCAGCAGTGTGCTTGTGTGTGTGAAGAAGAGAGATAATGCAATCTTTTGTATGGCTTTGAAAGAAAATCAGAATTATTTAAAGAATATTGAAGGGAGCTTATATCTGTAGGCATCTGTAGGTCTGAAATAAAATGAGGAGTGGGTGGTACCCTGTTGTATTTAGTATTTTGCCCCCATCCTCTCACCATGCCGGTCACCTTGCCTTGGTTCAGCTGGTGCAGACGAGGTCAGGTGAGATGGTGCAGGCCCTGGACACTGTGTGACCCTGCAGGATGCTGCAGCACGGGCAGGGATCGCAGGGTGTCCCAGCTGGTCCTGGACACTGCCCTGACAGTGCAGGATGCTGCAGCAAGGGCAGGGATCGCAGGGTGTCAGAGCTGCTGCCCCTCGGCAGGAGCTGTGCAGGGCCATTCCCTCCTCCCGGCCAGCATCCCGGAGTTCATAGGCTGCAGGGCTCTGTGACACGGGCTGTAGGTGGGTCTGCACGCCTGGGGAGGCTCTTTCCCGTTCTGTCCCAGTAAAACCGCGCTGCTCCCGCATTGCTCCTCGGGCTCTGCGGGCCTGCAGAGGGGGCCAGAGAATCTGACAGTCCCTGGATACCGACTGCCGCTGAATGTCCCTTTTTTTGGACAACCTGGGGAGCTTTGAACAAAGAGAAACACAGTGTCACTCAGTGGTTCAATATACTGTCGCCCTCTGAGGCAATCTGCCCATCGCAGTTTTTACTTCAGTAATTCACCAGCCGTTTTCAGTGTTCCCGACTCTTTGAAGATGCTAATTTGTCTTGTTTTCAGCAGTTTCACTTCAGCTTTTGTGGAGAATGTGCCAATAAAGCCTTAATGATCTTTGTAATTTTTAAAGCATTTTGTCAGAAGCTGAACGCAATACGACTTTTCCAAAACGGTATGGAAATCATGATCCATCTGCAAATTCTCTGTGTACCACAGTCATTTATTACTTCATACTGAAATTTGAAACATGAGAACAAAGCAGAGGCAAAGCCAAATAAAAAAGCCACACCAAAAAGGAACATCTGCAAAATTCCTTGAAGAAAAATGCACAAATGTTATGAATTAAACCTTTTCTGACTTTTCTTACAACTGCACAACCTCACACTCAGCAAGACAGGAAGGACTATCAAAATATTTCCTATTTAATATGAAGAAGCAGAAGCCCATACCAATTTTTTTAAACATTAAATAAAAGTCTGCTGGCATACTCCAGAAAATCTAACAGCTGATAAAGATGAAAATGTGAATCATAAAATGCAATATAAATTGCAAGTAATTTCAACTTTAGTATTTAACACAGTCTTTGCTACAGCTACAGTTGACTTTGTTGAATCAACATTTTTAGCCAATGGAGAAGATTCTGCATTTCACACCTGGAGGGCATGCAGAAACTTTTGCAAAAAACCATTTTTTTTTATTGGAAAACACCAGTTTATGGAAAGAGAAAGTGCTCATGAGACCAGGAATGTTTCCATTTTAATTTCGTTAAAGGGTTCAGTGTTATTCAAAAATAATATGCCTTTTTAAACACATCTCTTGACAAACCAAGTCATTATTGGGGAGTAGGGGAGGATGACAAAGGAAAACAGGTTGAAATAGCAGTCAGTCATTCATCTGTAAACTCTTTCAGTTGCTGGTTTATTGATCCTTTCTAGAGTTAAACCTTGTCTTAATATTTAGGAGAGGAAATCCCAAAAATCTGGAGGAATGACCCAGATAAACTGCTTCACAATCAGTAACTGTGCTTACATTGAGGTATGGTCTATACCACTGAAGTCAGTGTGGGAAGGGTTGGAAGTCAAAATAAGGTAAAAAATTCTATCCACAGAGTAGATACTACAAAGCAAAGCACATTTCAGGTGGATTTTAGGGGGTAAAATTCTAGATTACGTACTTGCCAATTTGTGAATTATGTAAGAAATTTGATGCATTTATCTTATCAAGCACGTAACATTTCTCAGTACTTTCCAATATCAGCATAATAGTTATCATATTCTGACAAATATTAATTTGAAATTCTTCTTGTCCTATATATTACTGACTTCTGTGTTGCAGAGTTTTGCAGGCAGGTGTTATGTGGCCACACTCTGTATGCAGAAGAAAGGAGTTTGACAAGGAACGTCACACCACTGAAATATGCTGTGAAACCTCTTTCTCTGCAATGGAGAATGAAGCATTGCTCGTGAAAAATCTTCTACTGAAGGACAATTCCCACATCACAGCTAGCATGGTCTGTGCCATGTGAAAGCCCCTGGGAAACTATACTTTCAGTTTTCCTTTATTGTACCTTGCTTTAGGGACCCTTAAGCAGGAAAATGTCTTGTTTCCAATAATTGGGTAGAAACTGGAAAGATATCTAAAATCTCTGCATACATTTTTAGCAAAGCTGTAATGGAAAACAAGGAGAGGTGTACGAGCTGACAAACCTTTTCCTTTTGCATATCTGTACTCTCACTTAGAGTTTGCACATGACACCAGAATTTATTTATAAATAAAATACATCACTTTTCCCCAAAGCTACATTATTCTGGAAGTGACATAGAAGTGACAATAATCAGAAGAAAAGTCCTAACCATCAAATAAATGCTATACAAGACAAACACAGTGTTTGTGTTAAACATTTTCTACCTTTATCATTGCTATTAAACACAGTGAATGATGTATTTGTACATAGCTTTACACTTTTGACAAAATTAGATTTGTTTGCAAGACAAAGGGTGGATTTACAAAGACCATGGTGTTATCAACACTGGAAACATATGAGTAAGAATCTTTCTTGGAAAATGGAGCTGAAGAAAGATTCATAAAAGCATTCATTAAGGGAAATAAAAGATTTTCAGGATCAAACTAATTAAATAGAGAAAGGGTGCACCAAGTTTTTTCACAAAACATTAAAACCATGCATAGATTAAAACTGCCTGAGAGGACACAAGCTGGGTTGTATCACTGTCCTTTTCATCACAGATATGGAAAAGAATGTTCATAAGTTATCAACACACTAAAAAACCACCCCTATTTCCTACCTCTGACTTACTCATTCCTCAAATCTGCATTTAATGAGCCACAGGAGCAGAGTGGGCCTGTGCCAGTAAGTCCTTGGGGGGATGGAAATGCTGGCAGTGACAGTAATATTCTGAACTGTAAAGAACCATATGTCAGAGCTGCTGGTGACACCTTAGTCACCAGCTGTTAGCCACGTTCCAGCCTTTACACATAGATAGTCAGAGTTGCAGTTTCATGATACTAAAATATTTCTAAAATCCTAGAGGAGAACCATATTAAACATAAGAAAGTGTGCCTAGACTGCATAAATTGAAATGTTCACATTAATTTTCACAAACGGGCTTCCTTTAGCTGGCTTAAAGGTTCATGTGCTTTGTGGTCAGGGTAAAGAGAATTGCTGTCTTTATTTGCAGTTCAACTTGGCACTGAAGTAGCAAATAAACTTTGTCTATGGCTGCTTTCCAAAGCAAACAGAACTTTTATCTCTACTTGAAACTTTTATTAAAACAATGAATATCACATCTAGCATTTATAAATTCCTTCTGTCCTGCACTAAAGTGGAGCATATAGCAAGGATAATTTGGGTAATTAGCTCAAACTAAACCCTGGGTCAGAGGAAAATTCATGCATAGCACAATGTGTTAATGTGGAAAGGTGATCAGATCCTGTGCTACTCTGTTCACCCTCTTAACTCTACCGTCTCCAGAAAAAAGAAACTTGACTCACTGCAGTTCTCCTGGGAACCCTGCTCTGGCATGGTTCCTTTTCTTCCATTCACAGTGAACCTCCTTTTAGAAGTCATAATCTGCCCTGGAATCTGGTTTCGTATTTTGACTCAGAAAAATACTAGCTCATTCTTCTCTTTATTCCACAGTATGTGATACACAATTTTTCTGATGCTATCAAGTATATTTAACACCCCAATAAAGGTATTGGGATCAACTTTTTTTAATATTTAACTCTAATATAAAACTTGGCCTCTCCTCTACATAGAAGGAAAATTTACTTGAAGATCCTTGATATTTGAGACTGGTAATAGACTGTTCACTGTTTCCAGCCATTCATGGATGTGTTCCAGATAAGTCCCTGACACATAAAAGAATTTTATGCTATTTGAATACTCTTATGGTAGCTGGAAGCATTTTTCAACAAAAGACCTCACTCAGGGTGATATATTTGGTGAACAAGCTTTCCAAATAATTCTTCATGAGGCCGCAGTGTACTACTGCACACTGGTAATGTACACGTTAGAGACATTGTACTCAGCACAGATGTTCCACCAACACAAGTATTTCAGGCTGAGAAACTGCTGGATATTAATCCTACATTATTTAAAAGGAACCCTATTTATACACCTACTGCTATTGCTATGAGAATGTCATGAAGCTGAAAGAAATGTTACCCAAACATGAAACTTTAGTAAAAAACAAACCCCCAGTTTTGTGGACAAACAAGAGAAAGATTCTAGAGAATGCCAAGTATAACTTCTTGGCTTCTGTTTCTTTAACAAGGTGAAACCAGGCACTTCAAGAGCAGGCAGGCATTGATTTGCTTGGGCAGGTTGATTGTCTGAGCAATATCAATTTTGTAGCACATTTGCTACATGGGGCAGAGAAACTGCAGCAGGTTTATCCTGAAGGCCTGTCTCACTGCAACTGTATCAGCCTCTGTCCAACCAAAGTGTCCAGGAAATTAGGAAAAGATTCATCAAGTCTAGTATTTGTCAGTGCAGGGCATTTCTTTCATTCCTTGTCCAGGTCATTTGGAAGGACAGAGCCATTTCCAAAATCTCACACTTTTCTCCGGAAATCTCTAATTTTATGCATCAACATCACTTATCTTGTCCAAAATTTAGTATTTTTATTCCGGCTATTGCCTGTAGGAACAGAGGCAGGATGAAGTTTTTACTGAGTACAGGGTTGTTTATACAAAATATAACTTTTCAGTATGGTGTGTTCCTACTTGTATCTGTGCTACCATTTTTCTGCTGCTGGAAGTTATCTAAGAAGAAGACTGCAGAAGCAGAGCCACAGTGATCTGGGCATTGCTGGCTATGCAGCCATGGCAAAACTCCACCTACCTAAAATGCAAGTCAGATAATGGGATGTCATCCTGAGGTAATATCTGTGCTGCTATGACAGCACAGGCAGCTCGAGACACTGGCATTTATCTTTTAAGTGTGACCTAATTGCCATTTCTTCCATTAGTGCTAATTGTTCTAAGTAGCCCTTACATGTCAAGCTCATGTCAGTTGAATAACACCTGCTCCCTGCTCGCGATGAAGTGCTTCAAACTAGAGAAAATTTTTCTCATATGGATCCTGTAGAGCATTTGCTCTACTTTTTCTGTCCTGTGTGCTAGGAGGAAGGGCAGTGTGCAGAAACATGTGTTTGGCCTTATCTGCAGCTGGAATAGATTCTCCAGGCAAAGGTGAGAAGCAGAAAGGGACCCAGGGGTTACAGCAGCTACACTTAATATTCCCCAGTGCCGCTCTGCATTGACACACCTGATTTTAGACCTCAGTTCAGAACTAGATTTATAAGGATGCTGCAGCCTCTGAGTCTCAAAACCTCTTTGAGTCTCTAAAACTAAAAGATTCAGAGAACAGAACAGAAATAATATAGCAGTAACACAAATTGCAATAGGAAACTTTAACATAAACCAGTTTTGAAGAGAAGGATTCTTCTTCCATGAACATGGAAAGAATCACACCTCATTCATCCTGTGGTGAATGCAATCAGAAGTTGTCATTGAATTTCATCCATAGATATATAGAAACAACAAAAAGCATTGGCTCTGTTTCCCTCTTTTGTGCAGCATGTACAAATTCTGTTGTATTTTTTCCTTTCTGTTATTGTATTGCCAATCCTGAATGAAAGAGTTTACCAATATATAAAAAGATTTGGAAGGAAATATAATACCTGCAGTTTTGTAATTTGTCTTTTCTAAACCCCCAAAACACCATGCATAGCTTTTTCAAATTGAAATCTGCAGTTATGTCCCAGCCACAAAAAACATGCCTATGCTCATGTGGATCTCAGCAATTACAGTTTCTTTCTGTAATCTTAACCATATAAAGTCTCCAAACAGTTATTTTGGACAAAACCTATTCCTATGTTGCTATTAAACCTTTTAAGATCACTTTCTATGAATTCTACTATTTCAAATAAACAGGTTGGTATTTCAGAGGGAGTAGAAAAATAGGTAGTTTTTTAAACTTAGTAGTACCTGATTGACTTTGTTTTGAAGAATGAGTAGGCAACAATCTTAAATTAATGCAAGTTTGTGAGCCAGGTCTGGCCAGGCTTTGGCCAAAGTCATTTATGTCCTTGCCCATATTGACAATTTTTCTCTAAGCTTCTCTAGAGGTGACTCATAGACTCCCCAGTGCTATGAACTGTATCAAGCTCCACTGCCTCTGCATTCAGCTTGGATGCACTGGGGTTTGTATGTTTGTTCCAGCTAAGATTAGAGAACTCTGCTAGTAGGCCGTGTTTTATCAGTATATGTTATACCTTCCTGTCACTTACTATTATTCCTTAAGTGCTGAATTCATGCTGCAATCTGGATCATCAGAGGGATATTTATTAGTGCATCTCCTTATATAAAAACCATACCATGTTCTAGTGGTAACGTCTTTTGCAAAAATCTTCATTTAAAATTACCATTATTTTGGTAGCACATTCCATAAGTCTCTGAATTGTGACTAATTTTATATGATTTATCTAGGCAATCATGTTTTTAAATGATATGAAAAATGCTGGTAACTGAAAATAATAAATTAAAATGCAAAGAGGAGGAAGTTCAGAAATTTTGTTGGTTGACACAGCTGATTTGGGCTGAAATTTTTCTTAGCCTTGTTCTATAAGCAACAATTTCCCATTAAGAATCATTTGAAAAGTGCAAGGATGGCAGATTTGATGGCACTGGTCAAACACTCAGTTGCTGGCCATGTTTGAGACACAGATATAAATGGATTGGTGGTCCTGTGGTGGTCCTGTGGTGGTGCAGCACAGCTGTGACACAGCCAGTGTGCCAGGAGTGGTGCAAGGTCCCAGTATGATAAAGCACAACAGAGCCTCAAATGCATTTTGTCTTTTAAGAACTGCTTCCATCTCCTGCACTAATGAGGGCCAGGAGGAGCTACTTCAGCTGGTAACATGGTTAACACATACTTTCTCAACACAGTAGCTGGTCTGTGTTTCCTGTCATGAGGATATATGGATTTCATTTTTTCACTCTGCTCAAGACCGACAACAGTAGGGATTTTCTGTTTTCAACTGAAAACTATCAGTTTTTATGGAAGTAGAACAAGCTCTCTGTGGGAAAAAAAAAAAAAAATGAGACTTATATTTGTGCCTTAAAAAAACTAGTCTAAACTAATTTCAGAGTAGAAACTTTCAGATGAATTCCTCTTAGCCTTTGACACTTGGTCTATCTACATTTCCCTCACTTTCCAAGACAAGTTTTATCAATAGTGCTCTTTGCTATGTGCTGGTAAATGTCTGCATAACTTATAAGCCACAGGCATCCAGGACAGAGTGAAGGAACAAGCAGTACCTGATCAAGGCATAAAATAGCAAGTGTTTGTGAAAGGTATGAGGAAGGTTTTCATGCGGCACAGTTTATCCAACTGTGAAAACATTACTGGGGATATTAGAGAGCGGGTGCTTGCAGCTCTTTTGGCTGCTGACCAGGATAAATGGTCCAAGCAGAGGAGCTGACTGCAGATTAGTTACATATAAAGAAGACACAAAGAAAAAAGAGAAACATGACCCAAGCGAGAGCAGCATGTGGGTTGAGAGATTAATCAAGCATTTCCTGAGTTATTTTTCCCTGTGTCCTGCTCCTCAGTGAACTCCACTCTTTCCCTCCTTCTCAAGTAATCCCACCTTACACGGTTCTATGGGTTTACACATAAAGTTGCAAATGTTATCACATCTTTTTCTTCAGGATGCTCTTTGGTTTGAGACACAGTGATACAATTGCTGAGAAAAAAAAAACAAAACAACAAACCTCAATACAGGAAGGGCACAGAGTTCAACTCTACCACCACAGTTTTTCATTGAAAATATTATCTGAAAGTCACAGGCGAAACAAACAAATATGGCTTTTCTCCATCAAGACATCTCCCTCAATCACGCTTCCATGACTTTTTCCACACTGAACATAATTCTTACTCTTACATTTGATTCAACTGTAAGTTTGCATCTCAGATGATCTTTCTGCACTCATTGGTACTCCAGACTCACCAATGAATGCCCCCTGAAAGCTCGTCAGTCACCCCATTGCCATTCTGAGCTGTGTTCAAAGAACAAACTGAATGAGATTTATTTCAGACAAAGTGAGACTGACTTTGTTTAGTGATCTTGACAGGCTGGAAGGATGTCCATGTTCCAGGATACTCATTTGTATACAAAACTTTCACCCTGTTTGGACCTGGCTGAACACTCTTATACAAAGCCAATGTTTTGCCACAATCTAGCTAGGAACAGTTAAAAGCCCTGCAAAAAAAATTATATCGTAAACCCAGGAGAAAGCTGACATATTCTGAAGTCTATATGGAACTTGATACTCTTGTCTGCTCTTGATTTTATAAGGAAACTGCTCAGGTACCATTTAGAATATAACAATGAGAAACATGGGGTACTTTTGGATTATTTTTATATAATAGATTTTTTTTTTCTGTTGCAAATGATTCCAGCAAGCTGGAGACCATTCTACTTCCAACCCATCCAGCATCTCTAAAATAGATGGTCTTGACTGCTAAAGTAATATTGCAGAGAAACCACTGGAATATAAATCTACCATGAAGTTGAAGGTTTGCAGTATTCAGGACATACTCTGCTCAGCACTTTTGCTGTCAAAGAAATATACAACTGCAAGAGATCTTCCTTGCAGAACTCATCCCTTAGTGCATGAAAGGAGGCATCACCAGCTACACACAGAACAAGGTTTTGTCTGACCTTATCTCCAATTGTGAAGGATTCCAAAACCATGAAAGGTACCCTGGAGCAGTGATTTTTTTTTCCCATTAAGGTACTCTTAATTGAGTTTTCTACTTGTTTTTTTCTGACACCTAAGCTAAATATTCCTGTTATAAATTAAAGAGTGGTGTTCTTATGATTTAAAAGTCAGAGGACAGAGAATCAGCTCTCTAAAGAGCTCATGCAAGTTGGAGGGCCTCACATTGTAACATGACATTTGAAGACCTTTTCTATAAATCTTTAATAATTTTGACTTTGCCAAAATATGATCAGATTTTCAACTCAGCCAACTACAATATGCTTTTCCTCAGCAGTTCTAATGTTCTCATGTGAAAAGTCTGATCTATTGTTTTTGTGCACAAGATAAATGCAATTTATAATTGCTAACAATGGCACATACATTAATGATGCACTGATATCCCCACAGGATGATATGTACCATCTCCTTGCTATCCCACCTTTTCAATATTTCTACAAAATAATTACCAAAGTGTTTGACAACCTGCACTTACACACCTGTCATCACACCCATTTCCATGTTACACTGCAGCCTATACACAACCTCCTGCTTTGCAAAATGAACCCATCCCATTCAAATCTATTCCTTCATGTGATTTAATTCTTAAAACAGTATGATTGAAACACACTTTGACTATATAATGCGTTTTCTAGCATTCATTCTTGCTTATTTGAATGTTATTTGAGTTTGTAGAAACCAGTGAAGAGCAGTGTCATTTTATTAGCAGCAACACTGAGTAGTGCTGCCCAGTATGTTTTTAAATGTAGTTCTCTTTCACAGTTCATTGTGCTTACAGCACATTTTTATAGAAGGTTGCTTCGCCATATGCATGCTGTGCTTCACACAACCATTTTAATGTGTTGATTTTACTACAAATAGATCTGTTCTCTCCTGGGCGTTTATCACGTGTTTTTATGATAAGTTCATATATCTTAAGAAGATGTTCTTTTAAGTCTTCTATTGCAAAACACTATTTTAAGATATCATTTAAAATTCCTTTTCCTCTATTGCAGTAACAATGACAGAACAAAAATGTAATTGGAATTCCCTTTCAGAAGGACAAGTACAAAGGAAAACGTGTCAGGACCGTCTGTATTAAACTCCACTTTAATTCTTTTATTAGACCATTCTCTAACTCTTCAAATTCAAATATTTGTTATGCTCTCCAGTTCTGTGGACCATTTTTAGTAGATTGTTGTAAATTTCTCACATCATATTTTTTTGCGGCTTTCTCAAGTGATAGATGAAGATCAACCACCCATTCTCATTCTTGGCCAAGTTTCCTCTTAGAATACTTTGATTACTCCATTCTTTCCAAACACTACATTTTCCAAAGATTATTATAATAAAGATATGACTTTGTAGAAGACTGCTGTGAGATAAATTTTCAGCTAACAATTTCATAATGCATGCCAATGCTATACCAAGTTATAATTCCAGCATAGATAAAGACCCTATGTCTTGGTCTTAATGACAACTACAACCAAGGTTTTGTCATAACTATGACAAATTCTACTTTTATAAGTGAGTTTTTATTTGTTTGTTTGAAGAATTATGGGGCTTTTATGGTTTTATTTGGGGGATGGAGGTTCCCCCAACAAATCTTCATATTTACTTTTGTTATTTGGAAAGCTCATTTGAGAACTCAAATGGACCTTGAAGTCATTCAAGATTGGAGTTTTAAGTTTTCAAGCATAGAGTTTTATTTCTAGTTAGTAAAACATTGTAGGCATTAAATTATTGGTTGCTAAATATTAAACCTAAAAAGAAAGAAGTTGTCCTTTACATTTAGCTATGGTTAGTCGGTGCAAATTGTATATTTGAAAGGTGTAGTTCTATATTTATCTGAAGTTGAATCCACTAAACCACAAACAAATGGTTTTCTAGTCTCCTGCTTGTAGAAAATCAAATAGAAGCTTGCAATTACTTGAACTGCACACCATCTGCTGCTACACATATCTGCACACCATCTTCAGCAGGAGTTGGAGGAGCTGGAGGAGTAGGTATGTCTGGGAAGTAGGTCAGCATTCTTGGGGTTTAACATACTTCAGAATAACTCTCCTTGTTTAAAATATTGTTTGGTGATATAATGAGGAATTGAGAAGCACTCATGATGTGCTCCTACTTGAGTTCCTACTGGCAAAACTTCAGCATATAACAACAACAAGAAATCTTTTCATTAATTTGTTTGATTTGGAGCAGGTCTTTGGAAAAAAAATCTCAGTTCTTCACAGATTTTGAATTTTTATATGGTTGTAACAGTTCATATTTCTTTATCTGATTAAATGTCTATGGAAAGCTGTTCAAACAGGTTCATCAGTAACATATGTCAACCACATAAAATCAGGCTAAGCGCTGTTAGCATCTGTTAGCAGCTATTTTCCTTAGCTTGAAAGTTCAGAAAAGGGAGAGCAGCACAGCAACCAGTTCTGTCAGAGAGCATTGAAAGCTAAACTGAGCAAGTCAGAGGAATCACAGAATACTCTGATTTGGAAGGGACCCACAAGGATCAACAACCCCACCCTAAGGGAATGGCCCATGTGGGGACCAAACCTTGGCATTAGGAGCGCCGTGCCCCAACCAGCTGAGCTCCTCTCAGGTGAGCAGTGCCAGTGGCACAAAGAGGCAGTGAAACATCCCTTGAAATGCACCTCTATGTTTGTTTTCTCTTGGGTCCTACATAAAAGCTTTCTTTGTCTCTACTGTATAGTCAGCTTGCAGTATGAAAACTGGAAGGAGCCACTTTTCTCTCTTTAACGATACTTTTTATCACAAAAGTATTTTTACCCCAAAGTAAAATGTTTCAGCATCTTTTTGCAGAATTTTTATGTGAAGTATGAGTTTGGTTACAATGCTAGAAAGACTCTAGGCCAACATATTTTTTTAAAATAAATATAAAGTCCAGACATTATCAAAGTGACTAAACACACAGTAAAGGTTTGCACTAGAGTGCACCATACTTTGGTTTTTCAGCGTTATTTTTGTGATATTCTTAAAACTGAATGAGGGGTTTTGCTCTTGTAAAGGCAACCTGAAATAATTTTGTTTTATTAAATCCATTTTTAAATTAATAAATTAATACTGCACCATTACATCTGCAGTAGTACTGCAGCTCCAGATCTCACAAATATTATATAAGTTATGGGAATTATAAGCCATCTGGGAGACCTATTTAGGATGATAAAGAATCAAAGCAATGTCCCTAGAGAGCAGTACAGTTATGTAGTTTATTAGAATGTTTTGAAATAACAGTTTAATTCAGATAAGAAATAATAAATTTAGATTTGGGTCAAGCATATTTTAAGGACTTGAATTAATTTTGACTTTCACCATCTGAAAAAACAACTCAGAAAAATGTAACATTCATTAAAAAGTTTTGTTTGTAAAATCTGCATTACCTATTGAGAATATATTGTTGTTACATGAAATTTCCAACCATTTCTAGCTTAAACATTGCATAAAATTCTCCCTCTGCCAATTAGACATGCATCAGTCCCTCAGCACAAAGCAATTTTACCATGTGATGTTCTAATGCAAAAGGCACGACACATGAAAAAAGGATTGGGTTTGTAGAGTGATTATTTAGTTATTCTTTAGGTTGTCATTTGTGGCTTTATGAAAGAACAAATGTTTAAAAAAAGAGAGAAAGGCGTTCTCTTGCAAGTAGAGAGGGATACAGAAGATTACAATACAACATAATCATATATTTACTGCACAAAACCAACCACAGAAATATATACATTCATTTTGAGAGTTACAGCAGATGTTCACCTACTTGAAGTTAAGTCCAACAGTTCTCCCACCCCCATAAAGCACTGCCTAAGGGGAGAAAACATCAACAAACCAAACCAAACAACAAAATCAAAACACATACATGACATCTTATGTATGGATCTCAGCTCCCTAGCAGCAAAACTTAAGGCTTTTAGCTTATAGGTTGACCTAAAAGAGCTAAAAATATGCAGGTAGCTGTTCTGTAGCTTATTTCAACCAATTCTTTATGACTGCCAAGCTGGAAATAAAAGCCATTCCTAACCCACATTCCTTTTAAATGTCACCTAAAAAAAAAAAAAAAAAAGAAAAAAAGAAGCAAAGTTGCTCCTCCTTTTTATCACCTAATGCTTCAGTTATTTGTCCATGAAAGTACAACCAGGTTCCTCTTCAACCTGACAGGATTCAAATATATATTGCCAAGTGGGAGATGTCAATGTGGGAGCCCACTGCCATAACCAGTTGTGCAATTTCCATTAAATGGATAGAGTCTAAAATTCAGTAAACCATGTTGAGACAGAAAAGTGGAGAAAGGACTGCACCAGAAAAAAGGAGAAAATGGACCAATTCTGGTTTTAGAACGACTGTGAACTAGAAGAATTTTTGCTGGCTCTCTCCTTAGGCACACTTTAATCCACACAATGGCCTCATTCCTCAGTCCTGAGCCAGTAACTGAACAGAAGGATTTCCCAAGGCATGCAAGCAATATGCACATCTGAGGGAAAGCCCCTTCCTCCCTGTCCTTGCCACTCTCCCCAGTGCTCAGGTGTGATGGAGCAGGTCACTCCTATGGCAAAGGTTCATATGCTCATATCAAAGACTGGCTGTAGAAAGGACAAAACAGCCACCCCCATCACTTAATCAACAATCCTCCCCAAATATGTGACAAATTTAATGATTTAATTATTTATGGGCACTAAAAATGAAGGGTGATAGCATTCCTCCTACCTTCCAGCTACTGCTGTTGCATTCCTACTTCCAAGAATGTTGGTTAAGGCCTCAGCTTCTTAGACAATTGTATCTATATAGGAATACAAGAACAAAAATGTATGTTCTTTTCTATTTTTCTTGTTGTCCTGGATAGCTTTATGTCACTATTTTAAAGCTAGTGTGCATTCAGAAGGGTTGCATTAACACAAGTTCTTCCCATGTCTGCATTTATTTAGTCATTTTCCCATAAGATAAGAAATAAATAACTTTAGAAATGGATTGGACTCAGTTCATGTACTAATCATTTTATATATATATATATATATATATACACACACACACACACAAGAAGATGTAAAAAAGTAAAAAAAATTTGGACGTGACAGTTGCCACTATAAACAAAATCACTAGATTCTCAGACATGAAAATATAACATTTACTTGAAGGAAAAAAATAATTCTTATCTTTCAATTGTCCTTTTAATACAATCAAATTATACTGCTTTGAGGGAGGAAAAATAGAAAAAAGCTCTAGTTGCAACTGGTGTTCTGGGCCAGGTGCCCTCAATATGCTGTGTAATTGTCAGTTCCAGTTTTCCTTTTCCACCCACCAAAAAAGCCTTCAATGTCTCTTACTCTGCTGTTCAAGTGGTTATTGGGTGCATAAAATGGTGTCTTCATTATTAGAAATTCATTGAGAGCTACCAATTGCACCAGCTGAAAATCCCCTTCTTTACAATTCAAGAAAATAAAATTATTTTTAATAGTAATAAAATGTTTCAGAAAAAAATTAATTTGGAGATGGTGTTCTGGGTATACTGATGGTATCCATATACTACATTATATGTTTACATTCATACTTGCTAGATTTAGTTAACTTGCCACAATGAATTACTTTAAAAGTCAAGGAGCAAGCAGTTTCCATCTGCAGAAGTGAATAATGATTGAATAATCTTTCTGGATGTTGCCAGTAGTAAATTTCTCCAGATTTTGGCTCACACATCTTTGCCTTAATGTCTAAGGTGACAAGTAAATTTAGCTTGAAAGTTGTAGGAAATACTAGTGCTGGCATATACTCAATAGACTCAGCACATCCATCAACACCATGTATTTGTCCTCAAAACTGAATTATGAGTTTTTGTCCCTTAGTTCTCCTACTGTCCTTTTCTAAAAACAAAAAACAAAAAACAAAAAACAAAACAAAAC
>WEIU01015901.1:504083-546832 GCA_013389925.1 Aegithalos caudatus
AAAAAAGGGAGAAAAATCACTCTATTTCTCTGCCTATTATTATCAAGTATCTTTCTCTGATGGTAATGACCATGTCATATACTTCACAAGTAAAGATTTTAAGCAGTTGAGTGTCACATGGAAATGTAAAAAATCCTGCCACCATGCTATTTATTTCAGTTGCCTTATAAAAAGCCCTCAAATTTACTGAAATTAGCCTCTAAAACACATAAAGACAAAATTAGAATCTTTTCTGAATTCATTTACATGGTTAGTATAAGTGAATTTAACAAAGAAACAGGCAATTAACTGATTATAATTAACAATATCAGTTTCATCAAAAAGTGATAAACACTTTGTTGTGCTTCAAAACTGGTATTTTTATATAGGCAGAATGATCATCAATAGAACCTTAGAACCACCTTGCTACCTTATATACCTTCAGATTATATACAAATCAAATAATGAGAGGTAAGAAATATTTCTCAAAACAGAATTTTAACAGAATTTAAAGTAATTTTACTCTGGATACTTTATAATTATGGGCTGATAATATCATAATGTTCTGCTAAGGATCTACAAGGTGCCTACTTCCAGTGAGACACAGATTGGACAAAAGCCAATGGGAAACCTAAATTTCACATCCTTACCTCTTGAAATGAAATCCTGCCCCCTCTGGAAGTCAAGGGGAGTTTCACTCTTGAATTTAGTAGGAAGGATTTAATCTGTAAACAAAAGAAGACTTATTTATTGAGATCCTTTAATTTCATGTCCTGTTGGCTGATACCTTTTTAAAAAGGAAGTTCACTCTTGTCTGTTCAGTCACAGTCCGTAGTTTTTGCAAACCTCAGGGGGTCCAATTAGAAGTGGAGAAAAATTTAAAAGCTATATTTTGCCACTTAACCACAGAAACCATTTTGTACCAGACACATAAAAAAGCACATTTAATTATGACAATGAATTTGCCAGCATGAAGGAAGTTCAAGTAGCATGGTTAAAAGGTAAAATTTTCTGATGCTGGACTGTTCAGTTTTCATGGGCTTTTACACTCTTATCTGAACTGTTCACATTAGCTAACTGAACTGTATAATAATTTATCATGATTTTCCCTTTCTAAGTAGGGAAAAAACAATACTACTTATACTTGTTCTGCTCATTTACTTTTTAGATTAGTCAAACTGAAATCCAACATATTTCACTATTGACAGACATCAAACACTGAAAAAGCATTTAATGAGTCCTTCTGCCAGAGTCCTTCTTAATTACAAAAAGAACCAAGTTCAGTGCTATTCTTTAGTTACATTCTAAAATGTTTCTTGGACTTTCTACAATCATTTTATTCTCATAGATGGGATGATGTCTCCAGCATGACTAGTCCAGACTCTGGATGCACACTTTCCTGACTTTATAACAAATACTTGTCATCTGCCAAACTCAACTTGCTACGGCTTCATCTACACTGTACTTGGAATGGAAAAAGCTAGGATATCCAAGCAGAGAGTTTGCTACAAAAATAACCCAAAACAAAACAAACTTCCAAATGTAACAACAAAGGCACTTAAAAGACACCACAGACTTTTAGGGGGGAATTTCAACTGAGATGAATTTCAGAAGACAAGAAATACTTAAAAAGGAATCAAACATCTTGTCATCACTTGTCAAATGGCTCTTTTAACACGTCTGTACCTGACAGATTGCTCTCCCTCCTTCCAGGAACAAAAAGACAGTACAACCAATGTTAATATTTACATTACACAGGCAAAACAGTCTCATGAACCATCATGACAGACAAGAGAGGAAAACCAGAGACTGTGATGAACATGTGGAGTAAATTTTTGGATATGATCACTAGCACAGTGCACTCTCTGTACTAGTGCTTTTTTCTTCTAAACAGGTCAGATTTATAAAGTCAAATAGTCAATGTATTCAATTCACTTTTCTTCAGAATGATCCCTCCAGAGCTTTTACCCCATAATTCACCTCTTCTTACCTACTTTTACTGGTTTCTTTGTTATAAAAGCTCCTTCAACTACTGTGCCCAAGTACAGTCCAACAAATGTTGTGGTGATTCCTGACATGTGTGAAAATTTACAAAAAATGTTTCATGTTGATTAATTTAATATTTTTCTAAATGAGAAAGCCAGGAACTAGCATTGGATGTTTTCTGCCAAGACAGTCTGACTCCCTGGTGTAAGTTTTCATGAGAAAAAGACACGACCAGCTCAAAGTTAGGCATTACATGAAAACAGATAACCTCCCCTGCAGAAAAATTACAAAATTCTTCTATCACATCCCTTATGTCAGAAGACAAGAGCTGAAAATCAGCAGGGCTAAGAACAGTGGCCAAGTGTATAATTTTCAGTATCGACTGTTGAACTGTTACTTTTGCACGTCTCTCTGCAGTCTGATGTGGACAGAGCACAGCTGCCAAGTGTGAGTGCTGGGACAAAGCAGAAATAATGAAGTGTTACAGCCCAATAGGGAATGTAGGTTAAGGATTTAAACAGGCAAAAAGTGTGAAGGGCTGATGCAGAGCAGTCCAGCTGCCAGAAAAAGGAATAGGCAAGTGGAAAGGTACCTGCAGTTATCATGTCTGAAGAGGCTACCCAGGCCTACTGTCAGGACAGCAGCCAGTCATTTATTAGTGTTCTGAAATCTGATTTCAGTTTAAACTTCAAAAAAGCCAAGCTAACAAATTCTATTCACTGGATTGAACAGAGAATATTAAAAACACTGAAGTTATCTGGAAAAGAAAAGGACGCTGTGGGGCTGTGGATATCCCACAGGAAATTTTAATGATGGTGGTAACATAATAATTAGAAAAAAAAAAAATATTAAGCCCAACCAACAAAATGCATCAATATATGTTGTATAAAATTGCAAGAATTATCATCTAAAAAAGTGATGACCTAAAATTACTCAAGCACCTCTCAAGATAATAAAGCAGATCCAGTACAAGATAGTTAAAAGAATGAAAAAATGCTTACAATAACATCTCTAAAGATAGCAAGACAAGGGATATGAAAATATTTTTCTTTGGATCATTTAATCTGTGGAATTATTTCCTTTCTTCCTGTTAGAAATACAATACTGAACTGAATGAAGCTCTGATGAAGAACTGGAGGCAAAGCAAGCAGGAAGGAAAGTACGATCCCAAAGATAAATAGGTGTAGTATGGAGGAGAAAAGATAAGATTTAGATCTACAATGTTACTTTCCAGTCAACTAAAGGAAATGCAGCCTTTCTTTCTACCTCTATTACCCTCCCCACAGCCCCAAGATTTTAACTGAGTTCCTGATAAGCACAAAAAATTTTGATCCATTTGAAGAATCTGAAGTTATTGAAACTCATTATTAAAAAGGTTTTTTTGCCTAAGAATGGAAGCTGGTAAGAGAATTAAAACACATCCCACAAAAGTTTAGGAACAGAGAGGATGGCACATGAAAGTGAGCAAGACTGCAAAATAAAACAATGGTGCTACTGCAAAATTCTCTTGCCTCATTTCTTGAGTGTAATGCCCCAAAGTGAGAGACTAAAGTCAGGTTTGAGGCACCAGACTGGCACTTGCTAAACACATCATAACATTTCATTGCTTGGGCTTTAGACAGCTCAGCTACCCTAGATCATTGTCTTCTGCTCAGAATTCCAGGAGAAAAAACCCAGCATTTGCTGCAGAAGTAACAAGAGGGCAGCCTGCCAGATCAACTTTTAGGAAAACTGGGGAAAAGAGAACAAGGCAACAAAACAAAGCCAAATATAATTTGAAAGCTAGGATCTTATAAAGATATAACTAAAGTACTTTGGAGTTTTGAGCCTAGTAGTGGGCTAGAAAAATACTCTCTTGTTACACTAAAGCTAAAGATGGAATTGGTTCAATTGGCTGCTGTAAAGGCATATCAAGAAACTACTTTTTTAGTGGGCATTATTTTCATATGTTGGTATCTGCATACATGTCTTGAACAGGAAGGGGCCATAGACACATGTAAGAGATTGATTACTCTAATTAGAAGGGTACCTTATGATTAAAACTGTGATTCAAGAACAAACAAACAACTGAAAACCATAAATATCAGCTGTTGAGAGCCATCCAAGAGGTAGGTATTGTTACAAGAGTAATTCAAACATTTTGCTGCCCTTTTGGAAGATCAGAGGTGTGAGCTCTCTGTTCATCTTTCAGATATTCCAAATAGCTCAACATTCAGAAATTGATTGTCTGCTGAAATTTAATGTTTCCAGATGTACTCTTGGCCAGCTTTTGTCTTCTATTTGGACTGATATGAATGACCTGAATCTTGGGAATGCAATTATACTCTAGGACAAAAATGTTATTCTCTGCAAATGAATAAAAAAGCTGCAAGGCAAAGATATGTGGTGACTTAACATCTAAGTTGCTCTTCAACCCAGAAGAGAGGGCAAAGGAAATTTTTATTATTCCACCCATTTTAGAGTTTCTATGTATGAACACATTCCAACATATTCAAGGAGTTAATTAGATGGCTTCAGATTCAGTCTTACAGCAACAAGTGCCCATTAAATTACGGAATAGCAATTGTGTTATTATCATACTTTTTTTGAGAAAAATTAGACTAATTGGAGTAAATGTAATTGAGCTAAATAATTAAGTCAAAGCTACAGAATCTGCATTTAAGCAGTGGTGACTAAATCCCTCAGGTAGGGCAGGCAGGTCATCCTCAAGTATTAGTAAATGGAGTATAACTCTAGAAATGTGCCAGTGTATGTGACACTGCTGGCTGGGTGGGTGTGACACTGCTGGCTGGGTGGGTGTGACACTGCTGGCTGGGTGGGTGTGACACTGCTGGCTGGGTGTAGTAGAATCAGTATCCAGCAGATCTGCCCAGAGTCTGCTTTCAGCCCACACTGAAAACTCTTTGGCCCAGCAGTGGCAGAGGCTGTAAACACACTGCCAGAGCCAAGACAAGTAAATATGGCCAGGTCCCAAGAGCTGCTGTCCTCATAGCCCATGGCTGCCTTCTGACCAGCCTGCTGCTGTTTTAAAGCCAGACCTGAAGCCAGTGCTTGACTGGATGGGGCTTTGGCTTCCCAGGAATAAGATCCCAGGACTTATCCCACTGATCCACAAAGACTCCACAAGCTGTAGTTTAAGAAATGCTGCTTTTGGATATTCAAATTTCAAGTAGTTGGGCTACATCTTCCAGTGAACCACTAAGCTGAGAATTACACTGTTAGTTTGGTGGGAAAACTTATTTTTGGAGCACATGGACAAATGGAGAAATGACCCACCAGTTCTAGTAATATGAGGAACTCTCTGGGGACCTCCCAACACATACCAAGTACTTATCTTCCATCTAATAAAAAGTATATTTCATCCCTATACAAGAAGCCATGGCAATAAAGAGAACAACACAATTGCTACTGCTAACCAGTTTGAAGTGTCAGGCCAGCACAACAGAGAAGAGAAATCTGGACAACACAACACTGCTCCAGTTAGCAGCACCCCAGGCCTTACCAGTGTGTTTTCATCACTGAGTTTATTTCTACCATTCATATTTCAGTTACTATTTTACAATTACCTATAAGTTCTTTACAGTATTGATTATTTGGATAATGCATTCCAGACAAAACTCATTGAAGCTACAGTACTTATGGATGAATTTCATTTGAGACACCTGGTTCTTTAGAGGAATAAAATGCTGAGAAAAGGCTTCACCTTGCTGGTGGATACTGGGCTGTTTTTCAGGGTGAGTGCTCACTGAGAAGAAGCCAGTCCCTGTTAGCACTGAAACCATCAGTGCTGCAGAGAGCTCAGAGGCAGTTTTGCTCTCTTCTCTGTAAGAATTATTTTTATAAGACAAAATTACTTCCTACTTTTGCTGCTGGAGTCTGTGAGTCTGTTCTTCATGGAAGAACCATACATGTGGACCTCATAGACAATCATAACTCTTTAGATAATTTTCTGCAATTTCCAACTTCTCTTATATATGACTAAATATGAATTCAGTGTGAATTCAACATAAACATCTAAAATGAACCCTCCTCATCATTCACAAGTGGAATATTAAAACCACTTGATATTTGAATTAAAGGCATAATACACTAGCTTTTTAAAACTTTATTTGAAAAGAAACAATTTCTTTTACTTTAAGTAGATCAAATTTGCTTAATAAAACAATTATCCTACATATCACAGATTTTCATTTATTCAAACAAAAATATTGTTCCTTCCAGTGAAAGGCCACAATGAGTTCAAATATACTTCATGTCTCCTTTTAAAAATTTATGTTTTCTTTTACCTAAGGGCACACATTAACATTTGAACACCATAAATTTAGTCTCCAAGCAGCAATACTATTTAGTTCACTAAGAAAATGCACAGGAACTGTTTTGCTAAGGAGTTGAAAACAAATCAGTTTAGATAATACAGCTGCTAAACTGAGCATCATTATTCAACTTCCTATTACAAATACAGGCAGAGTTGCATTGCTCAGGTAGAGTATGAGAACAGCTTTCCCTTTTAAGATATGATTTCTGCACCAAAATTGTTTTTCCCTTTAGGAGAAGGTAAAGCTGAGAAAACATGAGTTCTCCCACCAGTGGGAATCTCTGTCCTATCAAGCAAGAGGTCAGCAGTTACTGCTGTGGAGTCAAGACTGGCTCTTTCAGAAATGCTCCTTAATCATTCCTTTTTTAGTTTGTTGTTTGGCTTTTTGGTTGTTTTGGTTTTGGAGCAGTGTGGGGACAGAAGAAATTCTTCTTAGGATGGGTAACAATATTTTCAAAACTCAAACAAACAGTTGTGTCACCACATGGAATTGTACATACTAGGAACTACATTTATCTCATTTTCTTGATATGTTCTAAGACAACCTCTCCTATCCACCACATCCCTGTGGCAAGAGAAGTTCAGCAGATCTTGGACAGTCGGAAGATTTGCCGTAGCACTGCCCTTCTGACCGAACAGGGACTGGTGACAACTGAGGTCACACACCAGCCAGGAACCACTCCATTTTACCTGGCTGTCTGAACCACTATTGCTGAAAATAAAAGCACAAAAGAGAAGCAGAGGCCAGTGCTGTAAATTGGTAGTCTCCTGCCCATGCAGCTGGGGTGCTTATTTTGGTTTGTCTTTAGAAATGAAATAGGCTGATACATTTTCAGTAGGTGGGGAATCAAACATACTAGACCAAAAAGTCAAAGTGAGTTGGATAAGTAAACAAAATATATCAAAGGAACTCAGCTCCTTGGCAGTGGTAACAGTGGATTCCAGTGGAGCTTGTGTCTGGAAAATTGGACTCCAGGGCCCAAAGGGATTAATTTTTCAAATTTATTTTACTTTCCTGTTGCAGATTTGGAACTTTGTACTCTTAGGTCTTCCACTCATTTTCTTTCTCCCTCTAAGAACTGGAGAGCAGGTCAGAGAAAAAAAGTTGAAAATATGTACTAATTACACAGTAGATTGAAAGACTTCCTTTCAACTTAGTACTATAAATAGGAAAACAAACAGAGCTATTGACATTAACCACTATCAGAAAGGAAATTATTTCTCTGATTAATCCACATATACTGTTTTTCTACAGTTCTATTTTAAACTCATAAAGTTGCTACAATACATAAGGTAAAAAATTTGTTATATTACTGTTATGAAATGCTATTTCACAGCATTGTAAGACTACTTACAAACAGCCCTAAAAAGAGAATGTGAGCACTTACATACTGTGAGGCCTTTTACTAACAAGGACCTGATAATAATGTCCTTCTGGGACACAGTGCATTGTTTTGGGAAACCAGTAATCTTTAATTCAAACTATAAATTACAATGACTCTTGGCATTCCATCAAAGTGAAGTCTTTGCAAGCATAGCTATTTTAGTTTTTTCTCTTGCATCATTAAAAGAAACAAACTCTGGATCCTCTGCCCAAAATCTAATCAAAAGTAATGTGACAACTTTCAGATTAACAATCTCTAGAGAAAGGCTCAAGGCTTCAAGTATGATTTTTAGTCTTTTATTTGAATGTCTAGGTTTCTTTGATCCTAAGCAAGTCTCATTTTTAAAATGGGGGTTTACTGCTAAAACCCCTCTCTAGAAATTTTATAGAATCATAAAACAGCTTGGATTGGAAGAAATTTTAAAGATCCTCTCTTTCCAATCTCCCTGGCATAGGTAGAGACACCTTCCACCAGACCATGTTTTTAGTGGGCAAAACCAGATAAAGTAGCTAGAATACCAAAAGAAATGTTTCTCTTTGATGACTTCATTCAGCTCATCTAAAGCAAAGGAAAAAAAAAAAAAAACCCTTCATTTATTTCATTGTATACTGAATACAGCTCTAAATGAGTGCAATTTAGCAGATGAAAGTCTGGTTACCTCAGAGCAAGAACAGTCAAACCCAAATCCTACAGCTGACTTGTTCATATTTTTTAACTAAAGTATGATTTTTAACCCAAGTTCAGTGAAATTGTTCATCTATTTGTAGACAGATCCTTTCTCATCAAGAGGTATTTTAAGGTAACAGACATCACTACATTATGCCAATTCTCTGTTGCAGACATAATTTGTTCTGATTTGACTGAAATTTTAATCAGCTGCCAGGAGAGCCAGTCCTTCACTGGTGGCATTCAAAACCAGCTCCAATACCCGAACTGCCTTGGGAATTAGAGCTGACATTATTGTTATAGCTCTGAATGCACATACAATGCATTTTTATCTTGCACAGCTGAAAAAAAACCAGTTTTCTATGCCTTGAAAATTAACAGAGAATAATCTTATAAAACAGCTACAAACTGTATTTACACATAAATGAGTGAAGTGCTACATGCAGATAAGCAGCAACTTGAACTAAGCTGAGAGGCATTCAGAACAGCAATTACATTAAAAATCAGATATTTAACCTAAACCAAACAGTTTTAGAAAGTTTTATTTGAAGGCAACATATCCTGTTTGGGCTACAGCGAGGGATGCCTGACACAACACAAAATTAAATCCTTCCATCCTACAGTCTGGGTAAAGACTTCTCCAGAAGGTTGGATCACACTCTGGGCATCCCACTTCATGTGAAATGTATGGGGAGATTCAGGAATGAAGAAAAAGTGCAAACTTTTCAAGTGTGCAGAATGTTTGAAAGAACTGGATTTATTCTCTAAGGAGCAGACAAAGGAAAGGTACAGTGAAGCACTCTAAAACACTTGGAACAAACAAAAAAGTTGGTCTTCATGTAAAAAATAAGACCAGATAGCTCATTTTCAATTTGCAGCAGGGGAACTTTCCAGCTGTACAGACAATGACATGGACAAAAAAGATTGTGTGGTATGTTCAGAACTCACAGTTTTCCTTCCTTGGGACAGAGACAAACTTCAATGCTCTAGGTTTCCCAAGCCTTATTTGTCCTAAACCTCATAAAATGAGATTGTACTCAATGGTGCAAGCCCTAGATAATGTAAACACAGACACATATGTAGGTATGAAAAGTATTCTCTTGAACAAGAATCAACAACCAAAGCTACTTCTTCAGCAAATGTAACTTGCAACTCACACCTAAGTAGGGTTTCATCAACTGAAGACAGAACCAAATGAATTCTCAGTGCCTCAACACACTACAGTGGTATTGTGGTAATTGCTGATTTACCCCCTGCTTGAAATATAACTCAGCAACAAAACTGAATTACTCCACTTTTAAGTCTGTATTCCCTTAAGTCTAGGATAATTTAGTTTGGAAAGGACCTCCAGAGATCATTTGGTCAAACCCATTGCTCACAAGAGCACTAATTAGATCAGGTTGCTCAAGGCCTTGTACAGCTGAGCCTTGACTGTAGCCCAGGAGAGAGATCCCAACACCACTCTGGACAGAATTTTACAGTATTTAACTATTATAGGGCTTTTTATGAACTTAATTTGCTTTTCTTATTTTGAGAGATGTTACAAAAGAATATGTCTATATTCTTAAACTTGTCTTCAGGTGAGTTAACACTGAATATCAAGACATGTATCAAAAAACACTGCTAATAAAGTAGTTTTACCAGGCCTATCACCACATTTTCACAAAAAAACTTCTCCAAATGCTTGATGAATTATTTATAAATAGGTGTTTTAGTGGGTAAAAAGTTTGTTTTGCAGTAAGTATCATGTTAAGCTTTCCTTGGTTTTGGAAGATTAATTTAAAAAATAACCAAAATTGTTTTAAACACTTTTATTAGTCATTGTTACTAAAGTAATCCAGAAGCAATGAGGTTCTTTTACATATCAAATATATTAATTTTTTCAGTATTTGTCAAGCTTATTTGGGCACTGATTGTTACATCATGCAATTACCCCCAAACTGGATTATGGAACCCTTAAACACTACCAGGAAGATGCATTTGAACTTCCAGTTCCAAAGTCAGGCATGAAATTCACAGCCCAGGAGTTTTTAAATCTAAGCTTTTATATTGCACAACAAGAGAATTTGTGAAACAAAATCCAGCTTTGTTTCCAAATCTCACATCTGAAACTTCTGCTTGGTTGTTGAAGATGCTGATGGTCAGTTTCCTCTGCACGCATCTGTGGCTTATCGCCAGATGTTACAGGGCCGAGTTAGCCTGACACCCAATTTCTTTCTTTGCCTGATTAAAATATTTCACCCCTCCTGCCCATGTACCTGCACAGCCTGAACATTCTATAACCAGCATGCACCCATCCTCCTGACTATAGGGATGTTTTCTGCTTTGTCTTGAATTCTCATCTTTCCACAATCTCAAAAAGTAGAATCCTGTAAAGTATAATTAAGCACTTCATAGAATATAAAGCAAGTTCATTGTCTGCCATATTTAAGGAGAAATATACTCATTAACAAAGGTGGGGGGGAAAGAAAAATATGCAAAACCCCTCACCATACTCAGAGTTAAGCCCTGATAAGATTTTATCACTGACTTTATTTGGTACCATTATAATGCCATTATAAAGCCATTCTAAAAAGAATTCACCTGGGTTCTCACAGGTATGAATCATGATGACCTGGGGACATATGTGAAGGAACTAAATAATCTTCATACCTTCCTGAAATTCTTAAATCTCTAATCACGTCTAAAGAGGAAAATTAAGAACATTTAGGTCATATGCTTAGTCTTTCTAAACTTCTAGCTTAGTGTTGCAGCAACTTCTTAGAAATATTTGATACAGACATGCAGCAAGTCATGGAAATTGCTTTTTAAGTACCAGCTTTCGTTCATACATCTTTCTTTCAGTGATTTATTTAAAGCAGTTGAAAGATACAGCAGTGGTTTTGCAGTAATGAAAATTCCATTTCTTGTAGCACTTGTGTCTTGGCTCCATAGCTGCGGATTTGCTCCAAAATATATTACATAATAAAATGGAATTTCCAGACAGAAGTCAGTACTTAGCTGCAAGATATATATCAGGGAAAACCTCCTCTACATATTGGCTGCTAATTATATGCTGTTGGTTCTTGACAGAAATACTTTCTGGATTACATTTATTTTTTTGTTCTCATAAAGGTATTTAGAGAAGACTCTATAGCATACTTCCATTTTATTTTCCACACAAATCTATCCATCTTTTACTGGGACAAAGTGATACTTCATAATGAGCAAGTAAATTCAGACTCTGGTTGGAATTTATTTTTTTCATATTTTTTTCCTAATTTTGACAATTTGAGGTTTAAAAGGTGGTTTCTGAGGGAGGCGTACATAAAGAATAGCAAAAGCAGCAGAACAATCTGCCAGAATAATCTAATATTTGATGGTGGAGCAAGGAAGAATTACCATTTCTAAGGAAAAGTGGTGTGTAGTACTCAAACTTAAATACTGGATCCATGTGAAATTCAAGATTATAAACAAGTGATCTACTAGTTCTTTGTTTAACTTAATCAAATTTTGTATATGGAATGTATCTACAGTTCAAGGGAGGAAGTGGAAGGAAGTCCCAATTTTATTTAACAGGAAAAAAGCTATTAGGTTTTCAAAAAAAAACGCAAGTTACATTGATCCCAGAAAGTACACTTTTTTAACAATATGTCCCAGTGGATATTCTAATAGGTAACATGAAAAAGCTTGAACAAATTAGAAGAAAATCAATAAAAACCATTGTGTGACAGTCTAATTAACTGTATGAAATATGTAGCTTATATTCACTACATAACATCCACTAGTAAAATCACAGATTTTCCAAACAAATAGGAAAATCAAATAATAAACTTATGTATCAGATTCTTTCTGTGTGAAATACAAACTTAGCACCACATCCTACATTTCACTAAGGGAACAAGATGCTGGAATGCTGAGAAGTGAATAAAGAACATACAGCCAGTCCACTCCCTTACATTTATTTCTCAAGAAAAACAGATAAATCAGACTATTTTTATTTAGGCCTTGTCTAACAGCTGAGCTAAAATATACTTTCAAAATTAATTTAGAAGACAAATATATATTGATCAATGTGTATTCATCCATATTCTTGAGTAGTGTAAACCTCCAGCTGTTCTAAATATAGATTGGATTAATTGCTACCTCTGACTAAAGTATTTTCTCAAGTGATAATAATCTCCCTCCTTTTGTATTTGGTAAAGAAACTCTATACAGTTTGTCAAAATATCACCACTTGGAAAGACATACAAATCCTAGGCAAAAAAATGCAGTAGAAATATACTTAAAGTAATAAATATATCTCATTTTTAGGAGAAACTCTTTAGCTAAGTATTTTTTTCTGGAGATAAAATGCCAGTATTGCAATGCAAGAGGTAAATGAAAGGGGTCAATCTGGAAAAAAAATGATAATTCAAGTGACTTTGTACACAAATAATACAATTCTTCAGTGCTTTGTCTTACACCTGTGTTAAGCCAGACCCCTGGTGTTACTGTCCCCACGGGCAGCATTTGCAGAGCCCTGGGCAGGGCCAGGCTGTGGGGACAGTGGGGGCCCAGGGACAGCCCAGGCCCTGGCACAGCTGTCCCACAGCTGGCACAGCCCCAGGGGAGCCAGCCCAGGCTCAGAGAGGTGTTCAGAGCCACGGCTTCAGCACCAGAGTTATTAACCCAGATGACTTGTGCTTTGCCCAGGAAACTTCCACTCCATGAAAGGGTGAATCTTTTGGAAGAAATTTTAACATTTTGGAAAAGTTGGTTGCTAGTGTGTTGGTTGGTGGAGGTTTATTTTGGTTTGGATTGGGTTTTTAAGGCTATAAAATCAAATCTTTCAAACAAATGCCAGAGCAAATAATTTTTCCTTATCAGTCTCCTTCCCTATGTCTTGCAACTGTCACCTGCCTTTTCAGTTATGTCTCGAGACACCATTGTCACCACAGTCAATTTCTAACTCTCCTATTCCTGCAGTGGGATACTGACACCTATAATTTAAATAAGAGATCAAGCTACAGCTGTATGTACATGGAAACTTAGAAAAAAATAAGAAAGACATTTTTCTATCACTTTTCACACACACAAACAGAGTTTGCTTTTGCAATACTTTAAGATTTTCCATAAACACGGGGTACCTTGAGGTTTTTTGTATGAAACTAAGGTCTGATATTAGTGAAAATTGAGCTTTTCATATTAAGTATTAACAGGTCTATTAGTACTCTGATTGGGTTTGGAAAGATTGTTTTTTTTTAAACCAACCAGAATACTGGAGCTCCTTTCCCCCAAAGTGGAAAGACTATTTTTAACCTATTCCAACTCCAATACCTCCTCACATCTGAAAAAGACATTGAGCAGACAGGGTGTTCCCTGAAAAAAAAGGAAACTTTTAACATCTTTATGGGACCCCAATGTTTCATTCAAAACAGTATTAAAACCCCCTACAAACCTAGAGATTTTCCATATATATTCCCAAACTTTCACTCTTCTAGAGTAATGGCCCACTGCAAGAGTAATGCACAGATAATAAAAGTCAATATACTTAATATTTGATCATTAATTTAAAAACTGAACTAAGAAGGTGGCCTCTTATTTTGTGAAATCTCCAAACACCCCAGAAGGAAGAAGAGCCACCACTTCCTCCCTGGCATTTTAAAATTCTCCTGTCACCCAGAGTTCACTGTAGACCTCCAATCTACAGCTGTCATAATGTTCCTTGGTTGGAAGCAAGTAAATATATTTGACAGATGTAGTGTTAAAATAAAAATTTAGTTCCTTGTGAAAGAGACAGAGGTGACCTTTCCAGTGGGTGGGGTAGAGTAAGCTCTAAGAACCCCAGTGCAACAGCTACTGAATTACACACCCTCACATCCTCAACCAGCAGCTGCAGTGAGCATGAATCTGGACTGGACACAGGTGTTTGCTGGAGGTAGGGGACTTAGACATCATCCTCACCTCTGTGCTATCTTTGGCACTTAAATTAGCTGGACATTACAAGGGGAGACAACAGCCAATTGCCAATCACCTGGCAAAAAATGGGTAAACAAAAGGAGCAAAAGAATAATATTTTCAAGGCAGTTACAAAATTATCACAAGGCAAGAATCTGGCAAAATACAGTCTTGGATCAAAACTTTTCAGGCATTCAAAAGCAAGCTGCAAGTATAAATAGGGGAGCAAAAAAAAAATAGATAGCTGTGAAAGAAGGAAAGAAATCCACCAGATACTAAAGAAGGGGGAAAAATGTAAGAAGTTATTTCCTAATTCAAGAAAAAATAAGACTGGACATGCAAGGAAAGGTAACACAAGCCTGCATAGTTTTTCCACAAAATTACACAAAGCTTCCCTCAGAGCAAGTTCTAGGTCCTGTCTTGAACTTCAGGAATAATTAATTTTTGATAGACATGATTTCTTCTGGATTACCTCTGAAATCAGGGATTAAGAATTATGTGGCCCATAGACAAGGCCTTCAACAATTTTGCCTCTCAGACAAGTAAGAAATAAGGCTGAGAATTTCTTACTATAGTGTTACCTGTTGCCTTTTTAAGTACTGATTGTTTGGTTTGTTTATGTAGTGCAACAGATTCCACAGATTTTGTTTCGTCTGCAGGCCATCTTCTGAGCAACCATTTCAAGAACACATGCCAATAATTCGCTGAATATCTACTGGATGCCAGAGGCTGTAAGAGGAAAAAGAATCCTTCAGCTGACTGTAACAAATAGAATAATAGTACCAAATAAAGAAAAATATACAATAATATTCTCAAATAGGTATTTTATGGTTATGAATGAATTTTTTTTGCACTCTGCATTCATCATGATCTCCACTAAATATTTTTTTAAATGCCCCAGAGGCAAAATATTCAAAGGCCTGTAGCTGCCTTAATCAGGTTTGAAAATGTGACCTAAGTTAGTTTGTTAGCTGGATAACTTTGAAAATTTTTTTCTGCCATCTATATTTAGGGTACATCCTATTGATAACTGCATTAACATCGTATACTTCAAGTAAAACCAGTTTGGGTAGGTAGTCAAATTCCCTCATATTTTTTTAGTGTCCAGAAGACATCCCAATTCTTTGTGATTTCATGTGAAAACAATGTGTACTCACATCCAAAAGATGTGAGTACGTGCATATTCTATTTTAGGAAGGTAACACCAGTAGAATACAGATTCTATGAAATGCAAAGTTATCATGGGTACTCTGACTCCGGTTTCATATTGGCTCGTTCTTAGTGACCTTATACCAACCTCCCAGGCCAGGTTTTGAGTACTCCACATACTGTAACTTCCAGGAATGTAGCTACAAGGCTCTCATTTTGGCTTCACTTAATACTCATGAATTGTGTTACTCAGAATGAGTCAAGCAGACTGTGTACATAAGCATATAATTTGCTGATTTACCTTCCCATTTCCTTTTTTCCCTTTTAGCTACCTTTGAGCAAGCCTGTTAATCTCTCTATTGTCTTTCCAGAACTGCACATGTATGCAACATAATTACCCTCACCATCTTCTTTCCTGTGTCCCAGTGGTTCAGTTCAGTTTTTAGGTAGAAGTCCCTTTTCCAACATGTCTTCTTTATTTAAGATGTAATTAGAAGCATGAGGCAGCTTTTCCCAGTTAATTCTGAAGCATCTGGCATTGACCACTGCTTGCCTTCTGTATGTCAATGTATATGTTTACAAAATTAAAACCAGACTAAGATAATCCTTGACCAAGCAAAATGCCAAATTTGCATTCCAGAATTCATAAGAAATCTACATCTACTTCACAACATAGGCATCCTCATCCCCCCATGGACCTCTGCCTCTATTATTATGAAAAAAAGCAATTAAACTAAAGGCAGCAAGTAATAAAACCAGTAGATGGATGACAGAGCAGCCTGCTAGTGACATTACTTTGACTCTGTTCAATTCTTACTTCTGTCACATTAACTTATGCAAGCAGTGACAAAAAGTAGAAGAAATAGCATGCAACCAACACCCATCAAATCTGACACAAATATTTTAGTATAGTAGGCACTGAAAGAGGGGCTTTACAAACTTGGGACATATTTTTAAGTTTCATCTCTTTTGCTGTGGAGTATACTCCAAAGAAAACTGTTTGCTCCACAGCATAGCTTATTATTAGTTAATTCATACCATCACATCTTCACCATTAATTCTTTGATCTGCCCACCTTGCCAACCAGCAATGCCACCCCTCCATCCTCTCCAGCATCCTCCTAGGTCTGCCAGACAGCTTGAGGTAGGTCTCCAGTTTTGTTAATGAACCAAATTATAAATATGTAAAAGGCAGGAAAAATCCCAGGCTGCTGATTTTGGTTTATATTCAGTTAGCAGCAGAAATCTTGCTGAAGGTTATTTACACCTGTTGTTCTCCCAGACTTGATGATGTTCATCGAAATCACGCCACAAAGATGTGATTTCCATCTCATCTATTCCCTTCTCCATTGCTACCTGAAAGTTCTATTTAGTTCTCAGGAGGTTTTTATGAGCAGGAATTAAATGTTCCTAGGAAGGTTGCGAGGCACCTTTGTACCAGGTGTCTGAGGGGTGGCCACCATGAGGAGAGGCCCAGCCGGATCCACAACACCCCACAGCCAGACAAGGAGCCCGCAGGGAAGCTGCTGGTGCCTCCCTGAAAGAGTATTTAACGGGAAAATGCCACAAAGGTGGTGAGCAGTGAGAAAAAAAGTGTGGTAAACAGCCCTGTGACCCCTGGGATCAGAGAAGGAGGGGAGGAGGCAATCCAGACACTCACTGTTGTGGCTGGATATTGATCCTTGGCACTGCTTTTACCAGTGACTTTGCCAACATATTGTGAAGAAATCATAAGAGGGTCATTGCATAAGAGGGTCACGGCCATCTATGCCACCATGGCAATACCAGAGAAACCTCACTAAGGCACTGCCCTTTGTCAGGCTGCTCTAAAGCTCTGCTTCCACCTCTCTCCATGCACAAAAAATTCCTGCACACCAGGCCCTGTCCCCTTGTACATTCCTCTTATAACCTGAGCCTCAGTCTCTCTCATGTACCATCCACGCTTACTCATCTCCTCTGTGGGTGGTGGTGTCAGCATTTGGAGGTGCCTGGGGAAATAAATTACAAGTTGAATTCTGCAGTTTCAAAGTCTGCCGCCCTTGCAGATCTCGCTGTGTTTGTGCATCTGTGTGTGCACTCACACGAGTGCAAGGCCTGGAGTTGGGGGTGATGGACCAGTCAGCACAGAAACACAAGGGAAGGAATCCGGAGCAAACAGATCACACAGACATTTTCTCAATATAAACTGTCAAGTTCTCAATTAAAAAAAAAAAAAAAAAAAAAAAAAAAAAACNAAAAAAAAGAATCAAAACTCCCAACAAATCAACACAGATATTCATTTCTTTCTCAGCAGGATTTATTATCTCAAAGATAGAAATAATGCTAAGTAAATTCTACTACTAAGTAAATTTATTCTACTACTAAGTAAATTTAAAAGAAAATTACTAAGTAAAATTGAATTGAACTACTAAGTAAAAAATAAATCTCTAATTTAAATAATTTTTGAACAGCAGATGAACTAATGATATTTCCATAACCCATACTATGCATGCTATGCAACTTCTCATTGCATATAAACAATTTTTTTTCTTTTTAACTATGTGATAAATTGCTAATATCATCTTGATAAGCAAGTTCTATGATAAAAAGTTGAGGTAAATAACTATCCAATCCAATTGTGGCACATTTCTTAGCTATACCACAGGTAAGCTATAAACCATGTTTATCTGTTTGGCATTCTGTTTATCCTTGTGGGAGATCCAGTATCTGCCATCTCTGCTTGTCTGTCAAATTCCCTCAAATTCCCTCAGCTGCTCCTTGTATGTGCTTGCCAGAGACGTCTTGTGTGCTGTGCCCTGCTGAGGCTCCCTCTTCCTCTGCTCCAGGCTGGCTTCCAACTTGTGCCTCACTGTGCCAACTGGAGAGCTGCCTAAGCAGCTCTGTTTTGTTACTGGTCAATGTCCATTAATAATACCACTTCACATCATCTCACTAATCCAAAAGCCATCATTACTTAAATAAAACACAATCAAGACCTAATAGCAGGCCACCCTTATGCTGCTGGACGAGTCAAAGCCAAGTCAAGGAAAAAAAAATCAACATAAGGAAAAATCTGCAGCAATAACTACAAATAGAATTTACCAATATTTGGATATAAGAAACACAAAACAAACTTAGCAGGATAAGATACACTCCCTACTAATGAAGTTTCTTATGGTAAAATATTAATTTTATTCATGATGATGTGAGTCTTCAGCCATTCTACTGTTTTCCTAGATAGCCATTCTGGATTTGCCCTACTGGAGCCAAGATCAGCATCTGGCCTCTGAACCCCATTCTCTCACTTAAAAGCAGCTGATATGAAGTATTTTTTTTATTCTATTTTAGGCTTTCCAACCTTCAATTAAATCTTTTGGGTTTGGGGCAAATTTATTCATTGTATATCACGTAAGTTACTATCACTCCTTTCTGTGGTAGTTAAGATTTATCTCTAGCAACAGAAATAAAGTGTGCTAAAAGAAATCTGAACAATACTGAGGATATTATTTTAAATGTGTAATTTTTATAGGCTCAAGAATACTAATGTTGCCCTTCCTAGTGTTCACCAGACATCCCTATTGGCTCTGACACACGACCCCGCCTTTTACCTTACACAGAGATATCTATAGAAGCTGACAGACTGAAGAAGCTTCTCATTAAAAAATAAAATAAAATAAAATCCACCCATCTGGGACCACTTTGCTATTTTCAGTTTTCCAGCTTTTCACTAGAATCAGAAAGACTCAGTCGCAAGAAAAAAATTTCCTTCTCTTGTTGAAATTCAGAAATATATAAGTCAGCATCACTGTGGTTCTCATCTCAGCTTTCAGCTTGGGGAGCTGAACTGTGGTCACTTGTTCTCTGTAACTACCAGAGAATTCAGGAAAACTGTTAAGATCAAATTATGCCTTTTCAAGGGCAGGCAACTCACATGGTAATGTGCTGAGCCACCACCAAGGAATGCTCTGGATTCTATTAATAAAGGGGCAATTTTGTAGCATTTTCTCTAAATATGTAGCCTTACAAAAAAGCCTTATTTTCGTGCAGCTAACACAGGAAAATGTGGTTAGAAACTTACTGGTTAAGTATAGTAACTTTGGCTTGAATAAGAGGACAATTATTCTGGAGTTTGTAATTTAGGAATTAGCAGTTAGATCATAAAATAGGCTGCTGGTAAACACTAAATATTAAGGATTAGAATAATACATATTTTTTGTTACTGACATCAAGAGAGCAACTAACTATCTGTAGTATGCATGCATAAAATGATTAGACTTGGATACTGTTTTTGAGGTATGTGTTCATGAACATTCATTTATATCTTAATTCTTTTCTGAAAACTTTCTACATTCATTTACATTAATGCATGATAAATTTAAAAAAGGTGAAATATTGTATTTTAACATGGCAACACCTAAAAAGCTCTTGAAAACAGGCTTTAAAAGTGTGTATCAGTTCAGTGTGAATGTTTTGACAGAAAGTTTCCAAACTGCTTTCTCAACAGCTTGCTATCATACAAAGCATACAAAAATTCTGCTCTATATACTGAAGCACTTTAGATAACTTGGAAGGAGTATGAAATTTCTTAAGTGCATATTGCACCAGCACACCTTTTCTGTGGCTTATCAAAACTAGAAAGCAGTCACAGCAAATCTACAGTCAGTATGAGGTGTTTCAAACTGCTGATCTAGAAACACACAGTATCTATTTGCAGTCCAAATTCTACAGTGCTCACAAGAACTGTGCCTTGTCAGAGCTCCACTGTGTTAAATACCAACTCTCCCCTGCCACACAGAGCTCCAGTGTGATTTCACTGTGTGAAGATGGCAGAATACTTTGGCCTTGGTAAAGACCCGTGTTTCTCAGACTGTGTGTATTACTTTAAATATGCATATAGCATATTTGAATTACTCTGGATAGTTTTCTGAAAACTCCAGTTCAATACTCAGAAGCTAACAAAAAGACAAAAATTAAAGGAAAAGAGATAAATAATCATTCAATGCTGACTAGAACTCTAGCACACACATTAGAACTGCTATGAGTGATCACCTTTCACAGAAGGATGCGTCAGTATCACACTATGTAACCAGTTCAAGCAGAACTATGAATGTTTTCTGAACAAGGATAAATTTAAAGGATCGGAAAACTTCAGCTTTGATATGAGTTGCACTAGATGTAAAAAGTAAACATTAGAATAGAGAAAATGGTCATTGACATTTTGACAAATTATTTCTCAATGTTTCTTACCATTCAAGAAAACTGGTAGTCACACAAAGAAGTAATCATTCAGTAGATTTAAAGTTAAGAATAGGAACTGTTTTTCCACATATTGAATCTTGATATGGTAGCACCTATAACTTCAATATTTTGAATGCAAATATACAGATTAAAAAAGGATTAAGCAAATTAGTATAAAACAGGTTTGTCACCAGCTTTCAAACATGACAGTAGAGATATCCTGAAGAGGAAACATCTTCAATAGCAAATTCCTTTGAACTGTGACAGTGCACTGAGAGATGTTCTTACATACCTGTGAGCTTCCACTCTTGGCCCTTCTTTGGGCCAGAATAAAGGGTTGGGTGGATCATGGATCTGACACTTTACCTGTGCTTTCCATTTTACACAAAGGCTTATGAATTTAAAAAAAGCATCCTCCTGCTTTTGAAAGATACTAGAAAAGGAATTTGAATGATACAGTTTTCCCAATGATCATACAGGATTTAAATTTTAAGTCTTTAGCTTAAGTTGTTCTGCCTCTGGCTACTGTACACTTCCTCAATAGACAGGAAATCATCTCTAGTTCCTGAGTAGTCACAAGAAAGGTCCTCAGAGCAGATAGAGTTTCAGAATGGAAAAAAATGAGAATTACCAAATCAAACAATCAGTTTCCTGCCTTCCAGGAGCCTCGTGCCTTACTGTATAATATAATATAAACATGAGCTCTGTTTTCTCTTAGCATTTTCATTTCAGTTCATAAAAAATAAATCTCCTTATTCATATAAAAGAAATCAAATTAAAACGAAGTTGACACATTACTATGGAAATTTGTTTTATGCCAATGATAAAAATGCATCCAAATCATGTGCTATTCTATTTTCATTCCAGTATTTATAAGAACTGGTTGAAACAAGTGATAAGCCATTCACGCTACAAGAGCCCATCATATAAAACTGACATTACAGAAACTGTCAGAAATTTGTTATTTCTGCAGTGTCAGTCTATGGCCTGTTATCTCCCACCCTGTGCACCCTGCTCCAGGAGTTGATTGAAGCCATCAGAAGAGCTGCAGGAAGCCTTTTTTAAAAAAACCCTGCTGGTGATCTGGGACTTGGGTGTTGCTAATAGGAGTCCTACAAATTCTGATAGTCAGGCTGCTGAAGAAGGAGGAGGAGAATTGGCAATAGAAGATGCCTGGCAGTGTCTGGGCCAGGAATGAGAAACAAAGTATTTTTCAGCTGATTTTCTATTGGAGGATAATGTGGTCATGCTACATCCCCGTGTATCCATCAGACTCCTGTCCCTGGGAACAATGACTGAAGGTTTTATAGGCAGATCCAGAATGCAAAGCCATAATAGGACAGACTGAAATTGCTTCAGGCAGAATGAAGAGGTGGTTCTTAGCAGCTGGCTGAAGGAGATATACTTTCTATATTCTGAGACTTGAAAATAAAATCCCCAAATAAAAAAAAAAACAACCCAACCAAGTACTTGAACTTTCAGTAGCCACATCACTCCACCCTGAGAAGTTTCTGTCATAGAGCAGTTCAAACTCCTTCTCTCTCTGCTATGCAAGAGCAGGAGTCTCTCCTCCCTTATCCTTCATTCTCTCCTAACCTTGCTGGAGAGATTATCCCATTCCCACAGGTACAATTTCAGTTTAGCAACTTGCTGTCTGGCTATGAAATGCTTGTGGCTGTACTAGTGACTTGTGCTCATCACTACCAGAGCAATGTGAAGTATCTGCTTTCTCTAAAAGACAGAGAGAGCACTGAAGAAAGGAGAAGCCACCTCATGCTTTAAAATTTAAAGACTTTTAGGGGATTTGTGGAGTTTAATACATTTGCATGCCTATACAGATGCTGTTCAGTATCATCAATAAATTATAATTAGGAACAATCTATGCATCAGAATCTTTCAGTAGGACTTACCCCTGCTAGTAAACATTCCTCTTATTTTACACAGCTTACTTAATATTCACACTTTATATTCATAAGAAATTTTATTCTTCTTTCCATCTTTTTTGCTAATTTTTCCAGAGTTGTATTGCATGAGATTTACACTGCAAAAATGCTGAAGCTGTGCTGAGGGAGTCTCTTCTTTTCTTAAAACTGATTTTAGGTTTTTTTTTATTCAAACGAATTCAACATATTCAGGCTGTCACTAAAATAGCTAAGCACCCCTAGGACTATAATGCTTGCCCAGACAAATGCACATTCCTGTCTGTAGAGACCTAGCCGGAATGTCTAACATCAGAACTTCACATTTTGTGCAGTCAATTCTATTTCACATACTAAGCCACAAGCCCATTATAGCTGAAAACAGCAGAAAGTCTGTTTTAAATTAGGTGACGCAAGTACAGTAGTACCAGAAAGCCCCGAGAGAGCCCAGATGTATAGCATATATGTACAGGCAAGGCAACCACGTAGGAAAGGCATGTATCTCTTAAAAAGCTTTCCAAATTCACAGGTTTAACAAACACTACTAATGAATAAAACAATATATGTACTGAACAAAAAGGCAATGTACTGTTTTACATTTCCCTTTTACTGAAGTTCTACCAAATATGAAAGCAAGGAAAACAGGTAATCCCAGAGTATCTTCAATGGAGACTTTATTACAGCAAGGGCTCTCCGTTTGAATGCACAGCTGCAAGGGACAGGACAATATGAACTAAGGAAGGCAAGTCTTGCAAAGAAGACATTTAGGCTCACAAGGGCCATGATCATTTACCAGAAAAAAGCAGGAGAAAAAAAAAACAGACAGTATTTCATTTTATACTGTAGCTCCTTAAGAGAGCAAGATGACTGCCTGAATCAATCTCATTTTTAGACTACCAGAGATTGTTCTAGCTTTAATGTGGAGACAGAAACAAATGGCTGACAATTTTTTTTAATAGAATTGTTCTATTTTTCAAGATCATGATTAATGATGTGATTTGATGAAAAAAAAAAAAAAAAAAAAGTTTGCATGATGAGACTAAACCCATACCTGTAAATCAGTGGATTAAGATAACTCAAGTCAGTTTCTAACAGAGAATTGCATGAGATTATTTGTTTATTAAATGAAATAACTAATTTATTTTAACATTGGGAGTATTTGAAGCGACTGGTCATTCATCCAGCTCAGTTCTTCCCAGCTATGGTTCTAGCAATAGTACCTTGTTCCATTCCTTCCATGTCCAAAGACAGTTATTCATAGTGCCAGTAAAACCTACACCTTTTGCTCTGTTTTGAGATTTTTAAGGCCAAGAAAAAATTGCCTTGTTGAGGTGATAAAGCCTCGATTTATATTAAGGTAGTTCAGTAATTCAAGAAGACCTGGCAGAAACACTGAAGATGTTGTAGCTATTCACAAACACACAGAAAAAAGGCAAATTGAAGAAATATTGAAAAAAATAGTACCTTCACTTTTAAATCAACATTTAAAACCCCACAGACATTCTCTACATTTAAGAAGGAAGCAAGGAAATCATGCACATTGTGAAGCATAAGTGAAGCATGTACATTTATGAATCACAGAGTAGTTTTGTCAAATTGCTATTGTACAATCAGCAGCTGGCTCAGAAACAATTGAGAAATTGAAATCTTCTGTTCAAAAAGGTTGGCTACAAAATCAAGCATCTCTTTCACTCATTGAAAGGTGCACATGATATTTATTTTGCATCAATACACTACAGATACAAAAAAGGACATTAAAGCAAAGTGTAGTATCTCACTAAGGAAAAAAGAATATTGCCCAAAATGTTTCATTTCTGTTTCTGTATCAATCCTCTAGATCTTTCCTTTTTTCCCCCATGTTCATCTCCAGAAATTTCTTTTACTTGCAGACGTTTTCTGTCCTCTATTTTTCTATCGTATTTGCTTCTCTTTTCTATAAGCAATCTATATTTAAAAATCAATTCTTCTTATAGAAATTATTTTTTTAGATTCTTTAAATCCATGAGCCAATGTTTTAAATTCATGTGATTCTTAAAGAAAGCCTGTCTTGTGGTCTTTGACTAAGATGAGTCAACATAGCAAAAAAGGAAATAATACTATTCTTAAGACATACACACTTTTAAATTTATTTTAAAATATTTCATCTTCAAATATCACTGCGGCACATTCACTCTACAGCCCATCCTGTCTTATTATTTATGTCAGGAAAACATTTTAGTAATAAATTTATCCAATTTAGTCTGACAGTCAGCCCATGATTCAAAAAAAAAAAAAAAAACAAAAAAACTCAGCAATATACAACAGGAGTGACAGAATCATTAAGGAAATTTTCACTCTCAACCATTTTTTTACTGTCTTGGTACAGGGTTTCTTTCCTGTCTCCAACTGGCAGCTGGGGTAGCTTGGAGATGACATGGATGAAGGGGTTTCCTTTCCCTCAAGTACCAACCATTCAGTGTTCTTATATTCAGACTTAAAATATATCTAATAAATGTCTTCATACTGCACCTGTAAATAATCACTGCAAATAGAACTGATATTTATAATTCTTTCTAAACAAAATAAAACAAGCATCCTTATAATATCAAGAAGTTGGCTAAAATCCTAAAGCTTTTTTTTAAAGGTACTTCCTAGTGAAAGTAATTAATGGGATTTAAGCCTAAAACAAGGTCATCTTTAGCTCTGGTTCATTACTGCATCCAGACCTGTGGCTCTTGTGGAAGATTGGGGTTTTTTCTTCACATTTTAATTAATTTCTGTATTTTAATAAATCTGGTATATAAGCCTAATGGCATTAGAGTTTTATCATCCATACATTTGTGAAGAATAGTGTAAATTGAGAGCAAATCTTAATAAATACAGAATATTTCTGAGACTTGTTGCATAGCTTTCTTTATGCCTGAAAGGTCCAGAAGAATAAAATGTGGGCCCATGCTTCAAGCTTTGGTAGTGTGCTGGTTTGAAAGTAAAACCAGTGAGAGACTCCAAGTCAGAAAATACAATATAATAGGAGGAATACAAGTGAAATAAAATAAATGAAAATTATACAACCTGACACCCTGTTAGTTAGGGTGGTGATGGCAGTCCAGATGAAGTGGTCTTGTTGAAGGAGTGATCCCATAGAAAGTTCTGGTAGCTCTGGTCCCCCAGGAGTCCAGCAGGCCCATACCCTCTGTGCTGTCCCAGATTATATCCAGGTGGGAATGCTTGGCTCCTCCCCCTGGGTGGAGCATCTCACAATGGGCTGATATAATTCTGTGCATCATACAATGGGTCCTTGACTGCCCATTAACAGAGATAACACCCAGATGGAGTCACCTGTGAGTCATGGGCAAGGCCTTGATGGCCCATTAACAGAAGATAGCCCAGAGGGAGGGGGCAAGTGAAAACACTGCCCCACCTGGTGTCAACAGCTCCTGAGGGTGGTGATAGAATACATACTTTGGGCACATCTTACATTGTAACCTAGGACAGTAGATTTGTCAATCAATAAAAATCTCTTCTGAGGGCAAAAAAAGTATCCAAGATTGACAGAATGAAATTTGCATCAAGACAAAAAAATAGAACAAAAAAACAAACAGAATTTATTGTCAAAAAATAAGGCAGAAATATTCCATGTAAAGTCTTTTACCCAAAGACCCTAAGCTTTTCTTTCAAAAGATGCATTCAAAATGAAATGGATGCAAAAAAGTAACAGAGAAAATAAGAACTTTTTTACAAGGAATGACTACAAGTACTGCCTAATTTAGTTACCAAAGCTGATGCTAATGGAGAATATGATAATTTACCATCAATATACCAAGAAAAGTAACAAGTACTTTTTATGCAAATATATGATAAACTAGCCATAGACAGATGTAGCCAGCAAATACAAGGCTCTTTTTAATATCAAAGAATGGACTTCTGGAACAATCTTTCAGTTACAGAAATAATTGAACTCATCTTAAATGAGGCCCGATAAATTTACAATAGACTTAATTTTCTTGCTGTTTTACACGTTTCTTAACCTCTCAAGTGTAGGAATACTTTCCTAATGTTTTAATGTTTTTCTTGCTGGATCTATGATTTTTAGCATCCATTTTGTGTTTCATGACAGCACAAAAAATGCAGGAAACCGTATATAATGATATGATTCTGTCACTGTAATTTTGGTCTTGTGCATCTCAATGATCACATGGCTTTGATATGCCACAGTAAGCCTTAAAATGCTGCATTTAATGGTAAATGTGGTAAGCCACAATTGTAGAGCTCGGTAATGCTTGCTTTGGCTTTGCAAAATGGGATATCAAAGAGGTATAAGATCAACTTGCCATATTTGGCACCATTAAGTTTAAGTTAAACTTGTATCCTAGGTGAATGGACAGTCAAATAAAACCATCCCTCTGGAAATAGCAGGGTACTGTACATAAACTAGAAAAATTATTGGTTGTAAAGCAGTCTGGACTGAATATAACAAACTCAGCTGGCTTGAGCTCAGGGAGCTGTTTCTTTTGCTTCATAACAGAGCTTTTGTTTCAGAAGTTGGAGACCCTGTGTTTAGCCCAGCAACAAACTCTGAAATGAATCAACCATGTGTAGGTTTGTGTGTTTATCAAGGCTTCCAAGTGTGTATTATTTTGTCCTTGTACCTTAGTATGGTGTGGCTGCCTGTGTACTATCCTACATTAAAAGAAAAAAAACATTAAAAATAAACAAAAACTGTCCTCTTAAGATATTTTTAAAAAGCAATTGTGCCAGAAAAATACATTCCTAATCATCCAGAAGACACTATCACACTAGCTCCCACAAAATGACTGGTCCCCCCCATTCTCAAACAACTCATCATGCATTTTCCTTCTTTCTTGATGGTTAATGGGTCATACTCTATGACCCATTCCTAATTCCTCCTGTCAGTTACCAACATTTTCCTACTCCTATTGCCATTTTAATCTTCTTTCATGGACTAAACTACATTATACAATCCAAGTTTCCCATTTCAGGTCATTATTATTATTTTAAGGTAATTTCCAAGTTAAATATACACCCATCCCTGTTGAATGTGGAAGTACAAGTCAGCGTGAGGAAAGTTTATACAAAGTCTTTAGTACATTCAAATTTCAGACAGTGTGTTCCACAAAAATAACTTTTGTGAAATCATTACCTTGGAGATGAAATAGCACTGTGCTTGAAACATACTATCTTACAGCCTGAAATTTGTGGTTTATAATAATTACTTAAGAACATTACTCAGGAACAGAAAAACAATGGAAAGCAGGAAGTTGTATCTATTCTATTCAAAATAATTTTACAGTACATGACTTCATATACTTGACACCATCAGAAGGGCTGGGAAGTTTTACCCAGAGAAACTGAGTTTAACTGGGTGAGAGGGATGCCTACCTGAAAGCAAGGGAAATAAACTTTATTTGTACTGACAGACACAGTTGTGCTTTGCATTTTACACACTCCCAAGGGAGATTTGTGCTTCACTGTTAAGGGAATCACACTGTGAGTCAGTCTTCAAACCTTCCACAGGTGAATAGAGAGACCAGGCAAGAAGTTAAAGGAATGCAGATACTGACTCAATTTACATACAGCACAAGTGGCTGAACTATTTTTCAGACCTGAAAAGTAAATCCAGTTAATATTAAGAAAAGGGAGTTAGTAATTTTCCCAGTTTGTTAGGGAGGTTTTCCAACAATCCACAATCTTGATTTTATCAGTTTCTATACTCAGTTATTTGGCATTTTACTAAAATACAAGTTTAGAACCCTTGCAATTGCTTTGAATGAAAACCTGGTGAGCTCAAGTACCCAGTCTGATTTGCTTCCGCCACTACTGAACAAACCAAGAATCTACTAATTTTTTATCCTATTATTGCAGCCACCATTGGGGTAAACTCATACTATTCCAGGCTAGCAATTATCCACAATATCAGCATGTGGCTACATGGTTTGCTATGGTTTCTTCATCTATATATTTCAAATCTTAGTGTTCCCAACCTCTTTCTTTCCTATAGAGATGACAGCAAAATATCAATGTTCCAAAATACTGAGAAGGCACTCAGGATGAGTTGTTTTGGGTGTTTTGATGTGCATTCATTGACACTAACTGAAGAGCACTAGACAAAAGGGAAACTGATACTAGGAAATCCAAAGGATGCTCTACGCCAAAAACCCTTTTGGAAACAGCATCTTTACCTAAAACTGTTTAGGCAGATGTTCTTTGCTTTTCCATTTCTCTGTCACAAACTGTTTTTCAAGTGAGAAACAGGAATAACAACACAAGCAAAAAATAAACAAAATTACCCCAAGAACAACTTTCATTGCCTCACCAAATCTTTTCTTTGTTCATAATTTTGGGAAAAATTATGATAACCTTAATATGTCATTGATATGTTTGTTTTTCTTTCTCCTTGTGAAAAAGTAGATTTAAGGTTCTTAAAAATTATGAAGAGTTTGCCACTACCATGGCAAATGAAAAACAGTAGCAATCTAAAGGAATTAAAAGTCCAGAAAATTTTCAGAAAACACAACAAAAAATATGGAGTATAAACATTCAGAATTAACTTACCTCTTAAGTCTTCTTTTGAGTAACACAATACTGAAATAGTAAATAAGGATCCATTTTTCACCTGTCAAAAAAAACAATAGGCAAAGGGCTCCTAGTAACATATTGATTAGCAAGGGACAAAAAATTTTACAAATATGCTTATAGTAATCTATCGTGGTAATAATATAAGCAAAAAAACCTCTATATTTCTGATACCTTGATTTTTTTTTTTTTTTGATTTATAGTGAGAGAACAAACATTTTTCGAATTAGAATCATCTCAGCTAATGAAGACCAAATCAGGTGCTTCTGATATCACTTATTGATGACTTACATAGACATAAGTTTATTTAAACAACCATTAAATAAAAGTGGCATCAGAATGAGATTACACTGTGTATGGCCTGAATTAAAGCTCTCTTACAGAGATATTTGTGTTTGAGAACTCAGGCTTGTCTTTAGCCACCTTCCTTGCTGCTGATTTCTGAATACTTATTCCACAGTAGATATTGAAATACACAGAGTGGAAGGGAAGTCTACAGGACTTACCACAGCAGGAATTAGCATCAAGTTACAGCATAAGGAGGAGTGATGAAAACTTCATGATAAACCATACAGATGGATTTTCTCTTAAAACAAAACAATTATATAGTATTTTAGGCATTTTCCTCAACACACTTAAATTGAATCATACTTTAAACATCTTGTGATTGCAAAATAGCCTGCCTTAGTCTGATGAGCTTCATTTTACAGACTTGGAAGAAGAGAAAAAAATATAGCCAAGAAATGCTATTTACTGGTTGTTTTTAAAATCAACCTGATCAGTTTTATTTTATATAAGAATGTTGGGCTTCAAATTCTGGCATCTCAGGACTTACTAACTCAGAGAATTTCCCCTTAAATTACATTATTCTCCTAGTCCTAGCTCTCACTCCTTGCTTCTTTTGGTCTAATAGACTATCTCCCACATACCCTATCTCCATGGGTAAAAATTTTCCTTTTGGTCTTCAGGTTACCATAACTGTGAGATGAAGCCCCATAACTGGCCCAGAGAATACATAATAGTACATTTTTATGGCAGTGCATTTAAAGAAATAAAACAGCTAAGACTGCTCAAATGTTTGGAGTGTTACAGCCATGTTGTGAGAAGCTGGCTGAAAAATCAAATACAAATTAAATCATGAAAGATGGGTGATAACTGGAGTTTATTGTAACTCAGACACACCACAGGAACACCAACAGCCATATGCCAAAAGCCAGACAAAGAAATGGACCCAGCTTAGCTTCACAAGAATCAATGTGTCCGCTTTAGAGGAAACTTCTTCTATAACCCTGGGTGACAGGGCAGGGAGCAAGGCAGGACTTTTGTTGGTTTCTTATGGTGGTTTGGAAGCTCCTCAAACATAGGTTTGACATAGACCTATGAAAGGTTGACATGGGCATCAATTTTTAGCAACTCTTGATGCATAACAACTTTTCTTTAAACAAATTATTAAAAACCTTGGATCTGAGTTATCTACCAAATCATGACCATAAGAATACACAATTTAAATTTGATTAAGTAAAAGCAGCAATTTAAAAAATGAAGATGAACACATTTCTTGAAGTGAGAGTCCTAAAAAGTAATAGAGGAAGCAAATCACTGAACATCTATTTTTGAGGGAAATTTTTCAAAAACAAAATAATTCCTGCATTTTGTGCTGCTGTCTTCTGCATAGAAAGAAGCCACTGTTTTACAAGCCAGACCATTTTGCCTTTGGGGAGGGGAAGTCAGGAACAGGGCAACTCCCTGTTGAAGGGACAGCAGCAACATTCCCATGCCTGCAGCCCATTCCTGTGGCTCCCACAGCTGGAAATTAAACAGAAAAAGGGGGTAATGCAAACTTGTGGTCAGGTTTTGAAGTTAGTAGATTGTACCAGCTTGACATGTTTAAATCAAACTGTGCATTCTTTCATTCCATTTTTAATTGTTTGATCAATGTAGGTGTTTTAAATTTTATGAATATCCACTGTGACAGTATGCTACTGCTCTCTCCACCATCACAACTCTTAAAACGTGTTCCTCTTTCTCAATGCAGTTTGAGACCAAATTTCACAATACGACTAACACTGTAAGGGTAAATAATATAAAATAAATTAGCAGCTTCATTTTGTAGGATAATTCAATGGGTACTTTAAAATTATTTTTATTTCTCAAAAAGCAGTATGTCCAGTGAGTTTCAGAAACATATCATAAAGTTATAGTAACACAAGTTACATTTCTAAAAACATGATGACAAGCTACCATCTCTTGGCCATTCCTTTTTTATAATAAAGAAATAGCTCCAGAATTTTCTTGGGAATTTGAGACATATTCAAAGCAGATAATACATAAATTCCTTACAGGCTAAGGTAAGCCATCAGGAATACAAGCTTTGAAGACAAAGCAGTTCTGATAAATGAACCCTGACAGAGACAACAAAGTGACAGACCCACAGGCAACTCTGAAGTCAGCAGCTCTCCTGCCTGTGAAGTTTGCCACAAAACATAACATGCCCAGGTATTTTCACCTGCCTGTTCATTATTCTCACTCCTGTCAAAATGCATCTCTCTTGCTACACTGTCATTCACAAAACACTCACTTTGGGCTCCAAAGGCAAACAGGCCAAATTCAGAGCTCTAGCAATCTGACATGAGCCCACTGAAGTCAGTAGCTATGCTTGCTTATATATTCATGAAGAATTTTTGGTCTTAAAATGTGGGAAATTCTGGCCTATTTAATTAGGTGCAATTTAGCATAGGTTTGTAGGAATTTAAGGGATTATTTCAAACAGCAAAGCTGCAAGATTGTAGTTTATCTCAGATACTATGGAATTGTTCTTCCAAGTTTTAGCATCAACACTTCATCAATCTCTTCCCCTTGCTGTTTGTAGCACAGGCATCACTGAATGCCCATTTTCATTTAGTCATTTTCCTTTCCCAAAGAGCAGTGCACTGCAAATGAGCCTTTCTCATTCACTGCTTCCTTCTTTCCAGGTATTTTTGGCACCTTAATCATCTTGGGTCCAACAGAAGAGTATATACAGAGAAATAATCATTCTTTTTGATTGTTTCATCCACCCCAACATTTTGCTAACCCAAAATGATGGTAACATCATTCTGGTTTATATTTGTCTTAGCACCATACAAATGCCCAGGAAATATATATTAATTCTACTTTTCCTATATAAACCCCCATGTTACATACACTTATTTTAGAAATGTCTAGTTGCCTTGTAGTAGTTGGAAAAAGTCCTTGGGAGAAAAAAGACACAGAAAAATATAAACCCCAATGAGCTACACAGACATATTTACATGCTTAAAAATTAGGCACTTGCCAAAATACTAGAAGGATCATAATCATAGCTGACTTGCAGATGTGAGAATAAATAAAGAGAATAAATAAAGAAAATAAGGAATATTTATGGTTATGATAGGTTAGAGGTTTTTATCTAGGAGAAACTAAAAGACAAGTTTGCTATATTTCATCTGGAATGAATTTTGAGCCTTTTCCATACCTAAAAATAAAACCAGATGTATAAAATCCTATTGGCATAAGAAAGCCCAGCTTTGAAAAGGCTATTGTCTGCAAATCTGATGATCCTTAAGGTCTGTCTTTAGGAGGACTAAGGGATTCGGAGCAATCTAGGGATGATAGCAGGGTATCATATACATAATAGCCAATACTTGGAGTAATTTTTTTTCCTCTCCACTTCTCAGTCTTGTTCTCATATCTGATTATAATTTGGAAGAGAATTAGAACACTAAACCATACAAAAAATGCTGGGAAATTACTGCAGTCATCACCTGGAATCATACTGGACACAATAAGGTAATCCTTAGTATAAAATAAACATTGCCTCCTGTATTTCACAACCTGAAAATATACAGTGTAGAGGCTATTAATATATTGAAGCCTTGATTTCTCCAAACACTGAGAGTCTGCAGCAGCACTGCACCTGTCAGACAGGTGATCTCTGATTTCAATGTCTCACATCACTACAAACAAATAGGCCTATTTCAACCTTCAGTATTTTGTCCACAGAAATTCTGCAACTGGTTTTATTGTCTTCTCACAGTACTACGTTCTGGAATGTTCAGTTTTTTTCTGAACGAGGCTTTGGTTTAGCAATCTTATCTCAAGACATTATGTATAAATGCATCAAATGTTTTTCATTATACTTCTAGACCTTTAATTACATAAATTAGCAAAATATTTAAATTTTCATAATCTGTGTAAAAACTACCAGAACTAATTTAATACTGAACTATATGAATTTGGGACTCATCAGCATCACTGAAGATTGTTATGTAGTACAACGTTTACTCATTGCTATGATAGTTGATAATCAATACCCCTGAATCTTGAGTGTCTGATCACACCAGTTTTAAAATAATGGAGCAATGTAAAGGAGCTTGGATTTCTTTAACTAAGAATCCGAATATGAAATTCCATATTCCTACCTTTTTTTACTGCCTATTGTATAGAATTTCATTAAGATACAAGTAAATTAAGATATATTTTAATCCAGAGTTTTATATTTTGTACCTTTTCATCTTCCTCAGCCATCACTACAGCAGTAGACCTTGTTACTTTTTGCTTCAGTCCAGACTGGCCACAAATGAATCTAATTATTTTATAGTTTGGGCAATGTGCCTGGCAGACAGCAGGGCTTGGACACCCACTGCTGCTTTGAAGATACATTTTGAAAGCAAAACTTGATGTTTTCCTGATAAAGTTATTAATTTTCATGATATTGGCTAGAAAATAATCACTTTCTGGAAAAAGATCAGAATATGGGCAGCTGAGATTATTACTGAGAGCAATAGAATTACTGAAACGTTGTTAAGTATGTTAAACATGTTTTTAAAGTGTTTAAGGGAAATGAACACCACTAAAAGTGAATGAAGTAGAAGTCAACATACTGATCATTTAGTCTAACACACACTATAGAGAGAAAAGGTGTATCACAGTTTCAAAATAACATCAGATAGGAAAATGTGTATGCAAAGATTTATGCTCATCCTGCATTTACTGATTCATTTGTGATTCTCACAGAGCTGCTATATTCTCCTCTGTTTGTCCTAATATCAGAGGAAAATATTCACATTTTTTTACATTAAACAGTGATCTTGATTTGCTTTTTCAAATTAATACAAATTCCCAAACAACATGAAAACACACCACCTCTGAGAGAGGAATTTTGTGCTCTGCAGAAATCTATGCCCTGAACAGGAATCTTAAGGCAGTTTGGGAGTTTCAGTGCAATCCTTGTTTCCCTATTGCCTGTCACATGAACTACTCACTGCCTCCTGGGAGCTGCTGCTAACACACCCAGCCCACCGGGCCCCTGGGACTGGTCCCTAAGGCTCTGTAGGGACTGTGACCTGAAGGCTGCCTCTGCCTCACATTTCAAAAGGGAAAGGTCAGCCCTAAACAGGGTTTTCAAATCTCAGACAATTAAAAGGCACCAACTCAAATTAAAAGCTTTCCTGTGCCTAAATTTTGAAGCTGCTACATGGAACTCAACCACTTTCCTAAGGGGTTTCTTTATTTTCTGGGATAAAACTGGAATTTGGTCTAGCAAAGATATATTACATGGCACGTTAATGCATGTGACTCAGTTTCATCAGCTTGGACTACTCAAATGACCATTATTTCATTAATTCAGGTGGATAATAAAAAATATTTGACGTCTAAGAGCACTAACATTCCAAAGAAGCCATCAACTGGCAACCTCTATGACTTCTTTGAGGATGTGTCATTTTGGAGGAATGAGTTAAATAAAATGGGACTTTTATATTTATTAAATTATAATTTTTTTTTTTTTTTTAGTTATATATACTTTATGTTTTGGCCCTCATCTTCTCAAAACTGGGCAGGTATGAAATGGAGCTTCCTGAGGCACAAGGCCTCTCTGAAATGTTACCTTTGCACTCTCTCTGTACTTGTATAACAGGATAATTTTTTTTTTTTTTTTTTTTTTTTTTTTTTTTTCTACTTCAAAATGCTTTAACAAGTGATCAGTTATGAGGTTTCTATGCATAGGAAGAGGAAGTAAAGGACTATTATGGCTGGACATAAATTCATTTGCTGTTAGAAATTCACCTTCTTAACTCCCTAATTTCTTCTGTTTAAAAAGAACTGTGAGAGTGGTAAGCATTAATGTTGCCAAAGCCTAATAAACATGTTACAAGTGGGTGACACATGCAGACCATTAGTCTGTGCCTGCACTGCCTCCTTGTGTATGGAGATTGGCCACCGGTGCTCCCCAACACAAAACAATCCCACAAAACAACGCAGAAGAGAGACTTTAGAGGCCTTCTATACTTAAACATCTGTGTTCATTATTTGTCCCAAGTCATAATCAAAAATGGACTGTGCTATGTAGATATTGCCCCAGTGCTTCAAGAACAGCACTGATTAAACCAGAACTAAGCAGGGACACTCTCTTTGATAATATGATAAACAGTTGCCAATGTGAGTAACTGAGCCTGACTACACTGGCCCCTTTTAGCTCTCCCAGCACAAGTATTTGTTTCAATTGGTCTCCTGCAAAAGGAAGTTTCAGATAAAATGTAAATAAATGAATAAATATACACTTAGGAACCAAAAAGATACCAGCAATTGAAGACAAATATTTGAAAGTGTTGCGTTGCAAAACCATGACAGACTCAAGTTTTAGTCAGCCATTGGAAAAATTCAGAAATGGCAAACAAAATGCAGATTTCTGGCAGTTCTGGTGTATAACAGCAATATGTTAAAACTAAACAGAAACTGAGAAATGGCATCAAATATATGTGTATCATTTTCAATTGTCTTAAATGAGAAAAAATTCTGGTATCCCTTATGCATTATGTTTTAGAAGATGTAATACACATTACACTAATTATCTTGTTGATTTTTTCTTGAATGAAGTATAATTATGATTACAACAGGCTATGATCTCAAGAATAAATTCATACAAATTAAAAGAATGATGGGTTGCTGTATCAGATACGCAATGCAGTCCTATAAATTACCAGTAGGTGAGCCTTGAAAGCTTGAGGAGTTTGGCTGAAATAAGCCTCCAAAAACTTGAACTGAATGACAGAGCTGAGCTGGTAATGCTGCAGGATACATGATACTTCCTGCAGCTTGCTGAACAGGATGGAGATGTGCTGTAAAACACTATTTCAGCAATATTTTTCTGGGGAGAGAAGTATAGGAAGACCAGATTGTTCTACAAGACAGTCATGATTAAGATCCAGCTGAGTCAATGACACCAGGAAACACAGTCATTGATGCTTTTCTCCAATGAACTTCATAGGCAGACATTATTTAGTTTGTTTTAACCTGAGGCTAAACATATAGCACATTCCCAGAAAAAATTCTGTTCAGAATATATCCCATTCACAAATGTGAACATGTGGGAGCTCCTCAAAGAGATCACCTGTATCAGCATTAAAACACTGCTTACTTTTATGCATATTAAGGCCATATAAAGCAATAAATGAGAATCTTCATAGAGAATTACAAATTTGTGAGACTACATTGATCAATGAAAAGAACAAAATTAACGAAAAAAATGGTGCTCCTTAATTGTGGCAAGGTTTTATGTAAACAGAGTTACTTTTCCTCACATATAAAAATATAGAAGCACACTGATCAAAATGAGGGTTAGGGAGTAGAACACATGAAGGAAGGTGACTGTGTGACATGGAGGTGTGCATCAAAGTAGGGGTAGGAGGATCAAGTTCAAAACACATGCCCTCATGCTGTCTAAACATGCCAGAAGCAAGCAATAAACTAATTTGTTTTCCTATTTGTTTTTCTCAATTATGACTATGTAAATAAAACCACCACCAACAATCACAAAATCAAACCTTGAAAATAATCTATTAAGTTCTGTTAATACCAGTTTCTTTCCTCACCCTTTGATGCACAGGGAATCTATGTGTGGAGGGTTCTTCATCCATTTCTTCCTAAATCACAACCATAACCAGAACAATAATCACACCAAACATGAAAATCAACTGACAATTCAGGCTCTCCCAGAGAATTCTCAAGGCCAACTTTTAACACCTACTTACATAACCAGCACTTATAATAAAAATACTGTCATAATACTGCTAAGCCCTGCAGTGTCTGGGAAAACCAAATTCTTCAATTTTATTGCCTGAAGCACTGAACATAATTCCAATCCTAAACATTATTTTCATTGCAGCATTCATATCCCTAACCTTCACTATGCCCATTGTAGCAAATAAGGCATTTGCCACTGATAGCAGTAAGCTGCTTTGTATTCCCCAGCAATAACTCAGTCTCCTGAAGTCATCTCTTATAGTATAACCTTAATGAAGACTGTATATAGACCTGGCAGAAAGATAGCAAACTGAAAATAAGATGCTAGAACTTGATGGTACCAAACCATTTTGTATCTCTAGATCAAATAAACTAAGTTGTCTATGAATTATAGCCCTCAGCTCAACCTCTCCTACTGTTGACAGCAGCCTTCCTAATACCAGATCTGTAAAAATTGATTGTAAACTGGAGTCGTGACACTTTCCTAATCTTAATCTGTAAGAGAGTAAATCACTTCTGAAAGAGAACAAATGCCATCAGTTTCTAGCCTCACCGGGTTTTTTTCCCTGCCTCTAAAGACCTTCCAGAGACACTAAATTGGACTTTAGATAGTAAATCTTATGTCAACTCGATCCAGAAGAACAGACACCTCAGGGAAACAAAACATTCCCTGGACCATTTTATTTACTAGATTCAGTCTAAAGATTCTCAAACATTAATCCTAAATTCCTCATCCTCCCAATTATAATTATTGTCTTATTAATAACTACAAGATCAATTACTGTCAATGGCTTCTCTTCATGTGAGCTGAGTCTTATTAATTCTTCTTTCTGGGAACACTGTAGATGCTGCATAAAGTATTTTCTTTACACTTAGTCGTCCCCTTCCAAATCCGTACTCTTCACCTGTTTCAAATCCTAACACCCCCCTAGAGCAAATATTCCTACACAGACTGAAAGAGGAAAACACAACATAAGCCTTATAACAGTATCTGTCCAATTCTCACCTCTGTAGCATGTGCAGAGTCCAGTGCTAATTTGTAATTTCTACATAGCAACCCACTGTTATAATGTAAGAGAGTTACTCTGCTTTCCATTGGTACTGTTTCTGTGCTTCCCTGCAGGTGACCCTTTGCTACTCAGGGATACAGATGCATCATAGTAAAAAAACCCAAACTCTTGTGTGGCAGAAGCCTTGTTCAGATCTAGAGAATGAATTCAACCAGTAAAACAAAATGTAGACTCTTAGTTTATGTCTCCACTTGATGTTAATACTATTTCTCTTGAGGAAGAAAACCAAATAAGCTTTGCCTAACAACTACATTACTACGAAGATGACAAGATTTTGCATTTGGGTGAAATGAATTTACCTGTTGATCCTTTATTTTTCTAAGACTTAAACCCTCTCTTTTATACTAGATTCTTCCCAGCCTACAGGAGACTAAGGCATTGGTTTCTGCCAATTGGTATAAAGCACTGGCTTCTAGTGCCTACCTCCTTCCCATCTCCTTGCTTCCCATAGATTCAAAATGGAAGAAGAAATTGTGACAATTTAGAATGCAAACATTAGCATCAAAGTAATTTCTAATAGTAGTTTAGGAAGGGCACCAGTTTCTGCAGGAAATCACAATACAATACATCAGAGTCTATTAATTCCTCCCTTGCTACTCATCTTTGGAAGGCTTACATAGTTGCATTACTCAGCATTTATGACAGCTACAATTCTCAAACCCCAACACTATTACTAAAAGACTAACTAGAACTTGAATTAACTAGCACATAAGGGAGCAAACCCCATAGTTAATGGTAGTATTAGTCAATGATTTCTATCACTTTGAGGGAACCTGTAGGAAGGTGTTAAGGCTCTTAGCTCAAACCTTTGGTCTAAACCTAATTGTTATACCTAATTCCTAAGCAGTTGTCTTCTAGTTCCTATAGGACTAATATAGCTCAAGGCACAGGTTTCTATCAAAGCAATTACTATTTCCAGGGGTCAGCAGGAGCAATCTGCCTTCTTAAGACTCAAAAATCCTCAACCCCACACCCCTGTGTCAAATCTTCCTTTTCTTATGTTAACAATATCCCATGTTTCTGTCAACAAAGTTCTGGAAAAAGGATTCTACTAATTCATTTCTGAAGTGAAAAGCAGCACAGGTTATTTTCTTGCTTTGATCTTATCTTCAAAGAACATTGAAGATAGAATTCTCCGAATTTGTGCTCATCTTCATGATGATGAGGAACAGGATGCAAGTTTGATGGTAGACATTTTTAACTCTCAGTTTTAATCACATAATTAAACAAAGGGATAAACCCCTGCAGCAAGAGATGTGTAAGTTCCTACCAAGTACGTCCCCCTTTCCAAATCAGCAGACTGTTTCAAACAGCAGTCATGTCATTTAACCCCTTCAATCCTTAATTCTAACCTTAATACTGACTTCATTCCTTTCACAGGCCTAGAAGTTTTAACCTCTCATGTTGGTGTTTTTGATAGCAACTCCCATTAGTGTACATTCGATTTAAAAATATAAGGATTTTTTCACCAGACACTGTACAAATTCAACCTTCAATATACACACAGCAACAAATATCCATCCAATTTCTGGCCACATCACAGACCTCCTTTTGGATCTGTGTAGGTTGCACAGTGCATTTTTGCTTATGTCATTCACAATAGATTCTCCATAGGACAGAAACAGTAATGCTAAAATTTCTGTAGTCTTGTGGTACCTGAGCTGAGTACTGAACTATTTTGTATTTAATTTCTTTTACTATCTTTTTTCCTCCCTAATTTTTGGGAATTGGAAAGAAAAAATCAATGGGCACAGTAATTCCCTAGCCCAAAGATGTTTTCTGAGGGTCAGAGAAAGCTTGGGCTTCATCCTTCAAAACCTCAGATAATGATACTGGGAAAGATCAGTGAAGCTTTAAGTTATTATTCATATTAGCAAAAGGTATATTACCCTTCTTGAAGATTGAATAATGGTAAGTAACACTGCCATTATTTTGTGTATATGCATGTGTTTATATATTTCTCTCCCTTTGAAAGTACAAAAAGGAGCTGGATTAGTCTTTCATCTAGCAGAGATCATTCCACTGATCTCCATTGGTGAGACAACTTTTTTTACAAAGGCTCACTTCTCTGAAGCAGTCTAACTCACTTTTCTTCCTAATTATAATCATGTAATAGACAACTCTCAGCAAACACAGATTTGCACCAGAAATGAGACAATGATAAAATACTCACCTGCCTAAACCAAAAGAATTAAAGCAACAGAAGGCAGTGGGTGATGACTTTAAGGTAGACATTTATTTTGCAATATATGCTGTGAATAGAAATGGAGAGGGCATCAACATTTGTGTGAAATTAGAAAAAAAAAAGAAGTCAGTATCCCTGAGATACAGGTAAACCAACAAAAAAAAGCATACTCTTCTTTACAGTGCATTGTTTATTCGCAGTGAAATGACCCCTTTACATAGAGAGAGAAGTCTATCACTTTTGATGATGTCAAGGAATATGTTAGAAAAACAGTGTGACTGCAAGAGAGCCAAAGAACACCATCTTTACAGTTACAATTCATTATGGTGCCTATAGCCTGAAGAATGTGAAAGAGCTGCTGCTGTGAATTTCTTGTGACCTACAGTGGTCCAAGGAAACATATTCTCTTCTCCATAGTTCCTAACCCCTCCCCCTCTCTGCCCCAAAATACAACAATGACCCATCTGTGCACATACAAGAGAGAGATTCCTAATATTTAAACATGGATTAATCTGCCAACGTTGATGTATCAGGGACAGAACATAATGAATGTCACAGTGCTTAGTCTTTCTTTTCACTAAAACTGTCTTGAAGAGTAATGAGGAACAAAAAAGCCGACAGAAAGGACAAACCATTGTGGATCACAGATGATTTAATAAATAACATCATTCATGTCTCTTCTGTTTCTCTCTGAAAATATTTTCACATTTTAGCCCTCTTTCAGACTCAAGAAAGAAAATATTTCTCCTGAAATTACATCTAAGAGCTGAAAATTTCTAACAAAAATCTTTAATTTAATGGCATTCATAAAGCTTATCTATGCTTTGAGTCATTACCTATTCTTCAACATATTTTCATGGCTGCAATTACTTTACTCTGTACTTCACTAGAACACCATCATTACAACTTAGAAGATTATGAGCAAAAACTCAGAAAATAAGCTAGATTTAAATCAATTAAATGTTAATCAATAATCCCTAAATAAATAATTTGATGGGCAAAGAAATGTGGATCTTCACCTAAATGGCATGTGACTTTTCTCTTGTAACTACTGAATCTGATCACAATTTATTATATGTCTGTGTGGCTTGACATGCTGGCATGCAAAAATAACTGAGCTAGCTCTTAATTAAAGTAGTCCTGGTACCAGGATTCATATAGAATTCTAGAGATTTTTATATTAGTATAAGTATGCCACCTCACCTGAATTAATACTTAGCACTCTTTCCTCTTTGTTCTGCTTTGGATTGATGTAGGACCACAAAAATCAGTGGGTACCTTTCCACTGACACTACAGGAGATGAACCACATCCCCTAAACTTAATAACCATAAAGACACTGTGAGAAATTACTATTCTCTACACTGTGAGAACACTTGTTAATTTTCACCATTATCTAAAATGGTTCCATTTCTTCTCCTGGGCAAAGAGAGACTTTTTTTTTCTTTTTACTAGGGAAGAGTTTAGCTGTATTCATTCAGGTAAACAGAAAGGCTCAAAACAAAGTCAGAGAAGCAATGTGTGATCAGAGGCTGGAATGCTGATGACAAAGATGTGTAATTTATAAGCACGAAGAAGAAACTTGAAAATATATAGCATATGAGATTTTCCCACAACAAAGAATTGAATAAAAATAATAAATTGTCATTGGGACTACCTACTGATATGGTAAGGAAGGAGGTTGAAACAGCAAGTTAATCTTGTCTGTTCTACAGAGCATCTAGTGACTGACTACATAGATCAGCAGAGTAATAGTAATAGTACAGACTTAAGGGGACCTGTATGCAGTTAGAGTGTAAGACAGACAACTGTAAGACAGGATGAAATATTCCATAAGAAGCCAGGGGTAGTCTCACAATCACTGGGGAGATGGTTCAGTGGTGCACATGGTGCTCTTGGGTTAACTGCTTGATCTTAGAGGTCTTTTCCAACATTAATGGTTCTATGTGTAAGCTGAGGTACAGAAAGGTTGGATACATGCAGCATCTTGGTGCTCCACAGCTGTACTGTGGGTAACTACCTGGAGTGTGAGAATAACCTTGAGCATCTCTTCACTGAATGGTACCCAACACACAGCACTTAATGGAGCTCAGATGTAACCACCCACCTCAGTCTCCTCAGACGCAAATCTAATGACAATGATACCAACTGTTTCAGGAAACCAAGGACAGAAAGCCAGGTATATTAATGGAGCACAACAAAATGTAAGATACTTTATGAAAGAACGATAAATTTCTTAAGTGTAACTTGACGCATAAAAGAAACATGGATTTTATTGATAATCCATATATGTATTAATTGCTGTAAGGCATTAAAGATCTCAGTGAAGGGAAATAATATATATATAT
>WEIU01015901.1:549697-572889 GCA_013389925.1 Aegithalos caudatus
GGCCCGGAGATGCCCGGGGGGGCTCGGGGGGCTCAGCCCGAGGATCGCTGGGCTCCCCGCGGGCGGTGTCAGCGCCGGGGCGCCCTCCCCAGCCTCCTCACAACTCTGCAGCCTCCCCGCGGTATCCAGTGGTCCCTTAGGTGTCCGTGGACCTGGTGGGCAGGGTGCGGCCCGCGGGAGACTTGCAGGGGAAACAAGAGCCAGGCGGCAGCGGAGCAGCCTCAGCAGAAAGGAATCGCCGCCCCCTCCCCCGCACCGCCCCTGGCGTTCTGCGCACTTCTCCCGTCCGCTCCCCTCTGCCTGGGCTCCCCGCACCGCCGCCAGCCCAGCTGGGTTTTCTGGGCTGAGCTCGCAGTTCGCCGAGCTGCAGTGCGGAGTCTCCGGTGGTGGGAGAGTTCTCCTCTTTTACTGGGGGTGAAAACGCTGCCTCTCTCTCCCTTCCTTCCTCCCACCGGAGCCCGCAGGCGCATCTGGAGGCCAGTCTGGCTGGGATTGAGGTTTTTATTTTTTTTTAATTTTTTTTAGTGAGTCTGACATCAATGAAGGGGCTTAATTCTCCGAAATGAAAGGTTTAATTTTTTATGTATTTATTATTTTAACGAGGTATTTCACGATCTGAATCCAGAATCAACAGGCGTCCTAGAGGGAGCAGGGAAAGGTGATCAGTTTCCATTCAAGCCTTTATACCTGGGCACAACCTTGACGGTGTCAGATCAATCAGGGCTCCTGCCCCCTGCTGGCCCCGTTTCTGACAGGCACTGCAGGGGTCAGATTTCATCCCTCTTGCAATTCCACGGACTCGCTAGAGTTACACCAGGGTGAATTAACCTCGCAGAGCTTCAAGCATTCGGCTACTCGTTACTATGTGGAAACTCAATTTCTTCAAGAAGAATACCGTCCTCAAAGCCATGAATGATTTCTTATGCCACTTTTCACAGAAGAACTGACTAAATTAAGTAGGGTTTGTGTAGACTATGTTTACATAATGGGTTGGATGCAAATGACAAGTTAAAAGAAAATCTAAACCCAAACAGCACAGGAAAAATCAACAGAACTTACACTGAAATCAACAGAACTTATACTTACTCCACTATATTCAACAACATTAGCCAGATCAATTAGGTTGTGGTAGCTTGATTCAAAACAAAAAGGCTATATTGGTTGTCTTCTAGTCTTCTGGATAAAGGACATTTCAGAAATATAGAACTACAGGCTTCTTATTCTTTGTAGAAGCATTCAGAAAGGAACTTAGTTCTTGACCTTTTCTGAGATACAGTATGCTATTTGCTTAGGAACTACAGGGAGCAGTGTGTTCAGGACTTGATCTGTTATTGAAGTCAGTAAGAGTTTTTCCATTGACTACAGAGGGACTAGAATTTGACCTAATTTCTCTAGCAGAGTACAAGGGACTTGTTTTTGAATCATCTGTTATGCATTCTAATCTTATTTAAAGTAGTTAAAAGATAACATAGGGTATGATGATTCCTATTTGAAAATTGGAGAGGGAAAATACCAAGGAATAAAATAAAATAGCATGCATGGCAGGTAAACAATATGACTAAATGAAAATGCTGCATAAAATACAAATGCTGGGCAAAATATGACTTGCTTGCTTAAACTCTTTTAAATCTTCTGTTCTTCAATTTTCTTTCCATGAACTATCTTTATGAAAAGAAAATTACATGGTATATTCATATAAAGTGTTACTCATATAGCAGTGACTTTTTAAAGACAACAGAAACCATTCTATGTAGACAAACCTCAACAGATTCCTAAAATTCTTGACTTTTTTTTAGGTCTCTTTATTTAACAAAACAAAACAAAAAACATAGAAAAGTATGAGGTGTCTTTCATACTTGTAAGAAATGGTGTGCTAAGAAGTATTTAGGCTCTTGAGTTATTTCTTCTTTAGACAGAAAAAGTTACAGAAGTGAGAATCAACTGAATGGGAAAAGCAGTGACTCACACTTGGTCAGCTCAGTACCCACCAGCTCTTAAGTAGCTCTTTTCAGAAAATGTTTTTGCTTTATGGCTTGGCTAAAGTAAACAAAATTCAGTATTTTTAAAGACATCCTTTGATTTCCTTTCCCCTTCCTCACCTTTAATACTAAAACTGTTGGTAATGTGTTTGGGATGAATAAACTCATTTAGTCAAAATGGCTTTGCTTCAACACTATAAATTTTTGTAGGGGCTTGACATCAATGCACTATTGTGATGCTGATTTAAATTTCATGGGCAAGAAATGAAAAATCAGCCTTTTTATTATTTATCAGCTTTTTCAAGCAAATGGAAATCTAGCTCTTAATCTGAGTGAAAAAAAGTTTTAGGAAGCCTTACTGAAAATGAGGCTATGAACCTATATGTAGAAAGTTTTGGACCTTCTGTGTAAGCAATGAGCAGATTTGTTTCTAGAATAAATAGATACTTCTTGCTGTCATCTTAGGAAATATAAAGGTTCCTTGTGCTTCCCACACACAGGCTTGGAAAGTTGTGGGAGTTCTAGGTGCAGAAAGAATGCAGAACTGGGCCAATTAGAGATGGCAGAAGAAGAGTTTTCTTTGTGGCTGCACACTTAACACTGCAACTTATTTGTATTTGCTTAGCAAGGAAGATATGGATCTGTTGGTTGAATGAAAGCTCTTGAATGCATCCAGCTAGCCTAAACCTGTACAAAATGTGTTTTAAACTAGAAAAGTACAAATTTCTTCTCAGAACTACTTATGATGTAAAGCACTTTTGGTTTTAACTGATCAGTTAACTTCTAAGATTGAAAAAGATCATAACATTATAAGCATTCCTTTATATTTTTTTTGTGAAACTGCCTTGTGTGATAATTTGTGTGTGTTTCTCAGATTGTTATTCCCAAAGTTGGCAAAATTGAATAAATCAAAAGGTGATTTCACTAGATGTAGCTAGTGGTTCTAGCTGAAGTTTTTCTGAGTCCCAAGGATCAGCAGGTGAAATGGTCCAGTCTTCCCAGAATACTGCAAGAAACACCTGCATGTATACATCTGTTTTGCTACGTAATTTCAATTTCTTAATTATTTCTAAGGTAAAATAATTATTTCAACTTAAGCAGCAGACATCAGACACAGTAAAAAATGACTGGTATGTGGTGTTAATTTTCTAGAGTGTGTATCTTTGCATTGAATTTAGAAGGAGACCTCACATGGATACAAGAAAGGACTATTCAGGCTGCAGAAAACTCTTTCTCTCTTTTTCTCTGCAGAAAATAAGTTTCTCAACTTCAGTTTTGTGTATGTCTTAACAAATTTAACTGTATATAGGTGCACAAATGCTCTGTGGGTTTGGCTTGAAATAATCTTTTCCCTAGTACCATTGACTGAAATGACAACAGGAAAAAAAAAATCTTTGATATAAAATCTTTCCTGGTGTTATCTTTTGTTCTCATTACTAAGAAAAACCCATGAAAAACAACTCATCCCCAAAGATCCCAGTTGTTTCTAAAGTTGGTGTCTGCAGCAGATATATAATGTAGGAAAAAAGTTGTCATACTTATTTTTACAACTGTCATGGCCAAATTTACTTGGTATCCCCCAAAGAGAACCCTTAATTCTGACACAGTTGCAGCATACTAAAGGAGCCATGACATTACTGCTGAGGTTATACCTAAAACACACTGGAGCAATTATGTCTTTCCCGGATTTGTTTTGTACAGTGGTGAACAGTAGGGTTTCCATCTGCCAGCAAGATTAAGAAGTTGCTTTTCTTTTCTCTGTAGAGCATTCTGCTTCTTTTCAGAAGAAATCCTCCTAGCATTGGTTAATTTATCATTGTTCTGAGTATTTGTTGATAATAGGGGGGAATAAATTAAGGAGAGCTTGAGAGAAGTCTCTTATGTTCTAGGAATGTGAAGTCTCATGCAGTGATAGAGATTTGCCCTCTGGATGGACACAATAGAGAACACTGGCTTAAAAGGAATTAGGTTAACACACATGCCTATTGCAAGGGCTTATAACTGTTCTACTCAGTATTAAATACCAGTTTTACAGACTGTAAATGTAAGGATTAATTGTTGACTTGGTTATTACGATAGTAGTAGAATCTGGCAGAACTTAAATTCTTTTTAGCACATTAGCACACATAAGGGACTGTAAAAACCTTGGTGAATTTCAGATCTGGGACTTCACTGCAAGTCCAAGTGTTAATGTACACAATGTGCAAAATAGAAGGTATTTGGCAGAGCTCATATTATAAAAGCAGAGTGTTTGCTGCAAACCAAATTGAAAAATGTATATTAAAAGATGAATAAAAAAAAACTACTCAGATCCTGATCCTGCTATACTGTCACTGGCAGCTAAGCTTTGTCTATAATAGAAATTAGCTTACTACTTAGCTAGTAGTAAATCAAATTATGGTCACATTTTTAAAGTAGACTAAGTGCTACCTACTCTCTCCCTTACCTGTGTACTTTACGTTACTCAAATTATCATAGTAATTTGATAGATTATCAACAGTCACAGTTTATAGATAGTTCAAGACTTCACAACCTTGGTATCTGCTTAAGAGGAATTCCTGCTAATATTGTACGATACAGAATTGGTTCTGATGTCCTTGCATTGCTCTCACAAGACAAGTGATACTTTTGACATCGGGGAAAATATGGTGAAATATTTTAGCTGTACAAGTTATTTCTATCAAATTAAATAGGATTGCGTTAAATGGCATAATTTCTAAATCTTGTCCTTGGGTGTATTCTATGTTTAAAGCTGAAGAATGTACAAAAGTTCCATACTTGAAAACTCCCATTTACTGGAGGATATTTTTAAGCTCTTATTTGAGTTTTTTCTCAATAAATACCTTGATGACAAAACTTTTAAGTGGTCTTAGTTTCTTTCATGTTTAATTGCTGAGGGAACACCTTGTCTCTTCCTGTAGCACGGACCATTTTTAGACTGTGTCTCTTTTTTATATGGTAATAGAAACAGGATACTCAAGAATGTAATACTTGTTTTGCTGATTTTCACAGCTGAAACTACTGTGTCTGTAGTCTGTACAAAAAGAATATTTTGAGTCTTTAGCAGAGGCGTCAATATAGTTGGACACTTGGAATGCAGTCTTAAAAGAATTTCCTGTGGTGCAAAATAAGAGTAAGTCCATATAAATATGGAGACAGATGTTAAAATATTTTAAAATAATGGATCCGTACAGGTCTGCACAGATTATGAACAAGCCCATCCTTCTGGGGAGGAAAACGTTTATGGAATTGCCATCAGGTCTGTAGTGCTTGATGGCAGTCAAGTGATAAAAGCACAATCTATCCAGTCTCAAGAGGGTTCTGAATAACACAAAAGTTGCGTTTTGTAGTGAAATACATTATGATAAAAAGCCTCAAAATCTAGGTTACACCTCAGAATTATGCAATGTAATGAAAACTTAAAATAATTCTTCTTTTTTATCTGAGTATGTTCAGTAAATAAATCAGCCTACAGGCTAATGTTGCTAAAGATCTGAATGTGTAGTTGTACATAGACAAGTTTTTCACCATTTCAATATAGGATATATGTTGTGTGGACAGAGGATTGTGTTTTTTGGGGTTTTGGTTTGTACCATATGAGTTTTAGAGGTTGGTCTTTAAAGTGAGATATTGTTAGTAGTTGGTGAGTATCAAAACTGCCTCCTGTACATGCCTAGACTGTCTGCCTTTGAAATATTATAATGTATTTACTAGATTTTGCACCATAGGAAGTCAATGAAAAATTTCCAAATAACTGGTGTGGAAACAGAAGTAGCCAGTTTCTAGAGCAGTTTCACAGAAGCTTCTGTTGGTGAAATAGTCAGTCCTAGGCTATTTAAAGCATTCCTGTATGCATCTGGATAATCTCTAGTTCTTGTAAGCATTAAATATGAACGCACTGCAATAACACCTATTTCTAAAAATGTTACCAGTCAAGATTCCAATTACATAATTCATCTAGGAAATTGATGTAGGAAAATTCTTAACAGGTAAAACAGCCTTTAAGTATGTCCCTAGAAGTGTATATATTCAAAATATATTCAGTTAATCTCACAGATTTATATTCAGATTCCTAGGGAAAAAACAGCCTAATTTTCAGGAGCACTATGTAATTAGGCAACTGAATTGGTTTCATTTTTGTACCTTGAAGATGCTCTGTAACTCACTTTTGCAGCCCATAAAACAGGGAGTTCATTTTATCCAGCTTGATGAAGTCCATCTATGAAAAGTACTGGAGCCTTCCCAAAGGACACTGCAGAACCCGTGCTTTGATGCTGGTTCCCAGAGCAGTTCTTCTGTTACAGGGCTGGGCTCTCAGCAGAGTTGAGAGGCAGGAGGTTCTCAGACTGCCAAGCCCAAAGGCCAGGGCTGGCTGGTAGAACGTGGTGAGGACAGAAGAGTGTCTGATCCTTTTCTGGCATTTAGACACCTAAGGCTGAACTGCAGGGAATCATTTCTTGGGATACAGAGGCTAGACCCTGCAGTGGGAAGGCAGTGGAGTCCTTTGTAAGAACTGCAGAGCTCAGTGAAGCAGTTGGGCATAGCATGCTTTTCAGTTCCTGCTTTTGGATGTTCTGTATTAATACCTAACAGATGGAGACCACAGTAAAATAATAAGTGTGGATAATAACAGTATATGTATTTCTGTTTTAAAAGGATATCCAGCATAACTGCCCACTATAACGCCAAGTGTCCAAGAGTAAAAATGAGAACAGAAATATTCTTATCACTTTAGAAATAGCATAGTTTTCTAGTAGTTGATGGGTCTTCTTTTTTGTATCCTGAAAGTCAACAAACTATCAGTTTATCAAATCCAGATTCTAGTGCTGCTGGTAAAAAAGAGATAAAGACCTCTTACATTCATTAGGTCTTGGACCATTTAATAAGTGTCAGTTGGAAATTTTCATCATAGTAGCGTTTATCTTTATTCACCTGTAGAATACATGGAATGTCCTTAGAATGAGCTCTTAGATTTATAAAGATTCAAAGTTTTAAGTATAGGTAGCATGGTTTCAAGAACCTGTGGTGCAGTCAGTACCTTTTACTTTGGTCCTTAAATATATACCGAGAAATCCAACTAGAGGTAGCCTCTTTTCAAAATCTTTTCCACAAATATAAGGAATCCCTTCATTAGTACTCACCAAATACATGCATTTTAGTCTACCAGGCCATCACAGCTTGTAGGTTTTAAATCATCTGTTACAGTGACACAAAACTGGACTAAACTTTGAGAAAACACCCAATTTAGAACTGAAGATTAATGTTTCAAGGCTCTTTAAGTTTTAGGTTTTGCAGTGGTTCCATTGGAACAGATTACTGGCAGAATGAAGCCTATTTCCATGGAAAAATATTAAGTAAAATAATAGTAACTTAGAAACATTAGTCTTCCTAAATTTCTCATATAATTCTTTGTACTGGGGAAATTTAGGATCTTTTCTACTCCAGGGTTGTATCTCCCTAATTAGGAGTTATTGATTGTAACTCTTAAAGGCTCTTTGTGGAGTGAACACTGATAAATGTTCACTTTCACATCAATCAAATAAGTGCATTGCTGAAGAATTATGAGAACTCAATAATTTTTCTGTTCATTTTATCAGAAAAACATATAATACTGTTTAAAAGTACTCTTTACTGTATCACAAAGAAGGAAAGGCAAAGTTACTATAGGTATTAACAGTATACCGAACATTGAGTTGAACCCTTTTGCTGAGGTGTGTATCTGTAAAGTAAAGAATGCTGCCTCTTGTTTTTCCCTTTGAGTTTTGTTTGCATTCAAAGTATGTCCCCCAGCAGGCAATCTGGAAGCATCTTGTAAATTATGTAGGTAAACACAGCCTTTTAAATAGGGAAGGATCATTGTGTCTGTGCTTTCTCATAAAATTGAGACTAACATCCAGGAGTTAACAGACCAAAATCTAAATATAATAGGATTTCAACTTCTTTGCTTTATTAGGTAATTGGACAGGAATAAACACATTTTTGTCTAAGTGAGTCATCCCCTGAACAGTTTCTTATGGGAATGAGTTTTGCAGCCAGACAGTGCCACCGCAGCCACTTTCCTGTCAGTCCTGGAGGGTTCCAGTTTGAGGCATGATGGTGAAGTCCTTCCCTCTGAAAGTGCACATAATATCTTCAATATGATTTTACCCTATCTTCAATAACTTTCTTGAACTGTCTGGTGGTTAAGCACCAGCACCTTCACCTGCAGTTCAAAAATGCTTTGCTGTACAGTTTATAGCAAGAGAACAGATGTCAAGCTTGGTACACCCTATCTGCAAAAGTTCAGGGCTCCATCCCCACTGCTGCTTGTAAGTGGTTGGCAGCATGCTCCATGTTAAATAGAAGAAAACTTAAGGTGTTGGACCTTTAGATAGTCCCATTCTGACTTCCATGGTTATCTTTTAAGGAAATATCAAACTCACTCAAAAGTTCTCTATTCAGTGAGCAATAGATTTTCAATCTGTATGTATTCCAAGTCTACTGAGGACCATGGTGTACATCTGGGATAGGATCGCTCTAAATGTTTGACCTCTTCAGATCTGAGTATGACATGAAACACCACGTGAGATCCACAGTAATGTGGAATTGCAGCCACTCATGGAATTGGCACATAAACTGCTTCTTAACAGTTGTACCTAGAAACCTGGCTGATAGTCAGTCAGCTAGCCTAGGTAGCTCCAAAAAATTTCTGTAAAAGCACAAGTATGTGGTAATTTTTTTCTTCAGAAAAAGAATTTCCAGTAATAAAGTGTTGATGTCATTTTATTTGAATGAAAAGAATATGATACAGAATTTGTCAATTTGTTTTTGAGTACAGCAGGCTTAAATTACCAGTAAGATACTGTGATTGGAAGATGATATATATGCTAAGAAACAAAAAAATCAGATTTCTCATATACTTAAGTGTCAATTTATTGATACATATTAGCTACTTAGGGTGATACAGGACAGAACATTCCTCTTAGGTGAAACAGTACAGTTCTATTTTCAATGTGTGTTAATGGCCTAACATTTACAAATCTTACACTGACAGTAATGCCACTCACTAAATTGATGTGAGTAAAACTTTATAAAAAGTATGTTGTAGATCAAAACATTTTCAATATTACAAAGGCACTGAAATAAAGATAATTAATCTTTAAAACTTACTGTAGCTAGAAAGATAATATGTATAGATTTTACTCTTTTATTCAAAATAATTCCAAAGATGATATTGCTGCCATTAGATGCACTGCTGATCCATCTTTTTTGAGTTCAGTGCAGTTTGCCTTTGCAGGGTCAGATAGGCTTTGTCACAGTGCAGAAATTGAATGGTGGCTGGTGCAGTATAAACAAGGAATTTTATTGCCTTTTACTGAGGTAGTAAGTTCACCATGATCCCAGTTACAGACTGGATTCATATTTCATGAACTAAGATATGATTAAGCACCATTCATTTAATTACTGTCTACATTTAAATAAATCCAAATGTAATGAACCAGACATGACTATTCCAATGCAAATTTTCTTACATTTGTTACAACTTGTCCCTTTCTTGTAATGTCTTTTCTAGCATTCCTATAGGGAGATGGGGAATTGCTAAGCATTTTTACTGAAAACTGGGGTCATCCTTAAGAGGAGGTTTGATGTCACACACTGAATAATGAGTACAGGTTGTCTGTCCAAGGGACTTTCAGTTTCTGCCCTCCTTTACAGTTTCTCAGCCCCTCCTTTCTCTGCTATCATAACTTGTATTGTTATAGCACCTGGGAACCTCCTCCATGGACAGTTTCCACCAAGAGAAAGGCAGAGCCATGTGGTGCAACATTTGGTCCAGCTCAAATGTCAGGAAGTCAAAGCAAAGAAAGCGAATCCTCTGAACTTGAATAATGAATGTTGTTTGTATTTGTGACATTAGGGTATGTCAGAAATTAATCTGCTGTTTTCACTGCAATAAAAAAGGCAGCAGAATTTGATCTGTATGTGTTGTACCACTATTATTAATGATATATCACAGATTCCATTTCAATTTAGATATTGTGGAGTGAATGAAAACTATGATATTTTCAACTGTTATCAATATGATAATAATATAGTCTAGATTTCTACAGACTTTTTACATCTTTAATGGCATTCTGTTTTTACAATATAGGGTTATGAATTAATAGAATAGAAAGCATTGTCATAGCCTTTAAAACAAATAAATATATCATTGTCTGTAGAGGAAATCTAGGCTTGGAAATGCTAACCAAAATTTGAAGTAAATTTTTACATGCATTTTCTTACTCTCCAAGTAAACAGAAAACATATGAAACTCCCTTCATGTATTTGATGCTTCATACTCTCTCCTGACCTGCAATGTAGAAGTGTGATCTAACATCTGATTTACAACTACTTAGCTTCAGTGAATTCTTTTCATTTCCAGCAGAGATATTCTAATTTTTTTTTGTAAGTTTCCTAATGGAAGAAAGCTAAAGGGAAATGAAAAGAAGAGTAAATATGGCTTTGGAGATATATTTAATATGAAATGTTCTGGACCAAATATTCTGATCCATACCCCTGTAAATATGGAAAGCTCACAGTGAATGGATCTACTTCAGTCATACCACAATAAGGAAGACCAGAATTTGACTCTACAGTTTTAAATATTGCAGTTACGAGTCATTCTGAGTCTTGAGATGTGACACCACTGATTTTTCTTTGTGTGTTTTACCTTCTTTATATTTGAAAATACAGGAACTTATGATGGAGGTAAATCATTAATTGTTTGGTGTCTTGCAAGATACTGGAATACTCAGGTTCCCATGTCACACAATTCTGATTTTTAAAAAGAGATTTTTGAAGAATTCACCTTTGCCATTCCAGAAATGCTGGGATTTTTAAGCATTTCTGCTTTGGCCACTGCTGCACAGTCTTTCAGTGGCAGCAAGAGCTGCACGTGTCTCTCTGAACACTCTTGAATCAAGGACTGTTGAACTTTGCATTATAGTCATTAGTGAGAAGAGTAATCCTCTGCAAAAGCTGCAGAGTGGAAATTTGCATTTTGATTGCAGGCTTGCCCTGATGAACACAGGCTTCTTTTCACAGAGTTGTCTTGTGGTATGGTCTGGTTTACCTGAAAAAGGTGGCCTTCAAGCAGCTGTGCAACATGGCCATAAACATCTACATAAGGGACCTGCTTTCTGGGTCTGAATCTTGTATTTTGTCAAATTTGCCCTGGCAAACAGTTGAGTTTTTAAAGCTGATTTTGTAAGGACATTGTAAGTTTCATAAGGAGAAGTAACTCCATCCCAAGAACTGGTGAACAGAGTTGTTTGCATGATTCTTATTTGTTATTTCCTTGCCATCTGAAATCTTGACACCCAGTTGGAAGGATGAAAAAGCATTACATTATATGTCATTAACCAGCATTTTTCTTTACATTTTGTGAAAACTATTGAGCAAAGGTAAAATCATTTAGGCAAGCTATTTTATGCACCATGAAGGTCTCATGAAAGATGCTTGACCTGTCAATATATGGCTTATATTAATGTTTCCCCATACAAATACAAGCTGAGATCTTAGTTTGTGGACCACACAGAGAGGGAAACTGCATGCCTTTAGCCCTGGTGCTCCATCTGGTTATTGCTTCCCATTCCCAGAAACCATGTGGGAGCAGCATGCTAGAGAAGAGGCGGTTTTCAGAAGAAACAGAATGTCAGGATGCTGTTCACTGACATGAACACTGCAGACCCTGGCAGAGAGAAGCCACAGACTCTGCTCTTCCCTTGCCTATGAGTTGCCTTCCCACCTCTCTCCCTGGTCTTCTTGGCAGGCAGTGTTGTCTGTGTGAGGACTGCTCATTTTGTTTTACACTTTGAGCAGGTTACCTGTAACCATCTGGGCCTGAGCTGTGCTTTTTCGAGTGCTGCTTATTTCTGAATTCTGTATTCCTACACGTGTGTGTTCTGTGGCATCTGCTGCTTTCTGCAGAGGCACTGAGCATGTTATCTGGCCCAGTGAGCTCATCAAGAATTTCAAAACTAAGGTAAATAGCAGCATTGTCAAGCCTACTGAATGATTGTTACAATAAATTTAAAAAAAAAAAAAAATCCTGAAATTCCCTGAGACAAAATCTCTACTGGCAAAAAGAGTGGGTTTCTGCAGAAACCTGTGTATATGGTAGCCCTAGCCATGACACAGCAGGATTCATGCTTCTTATACATTCCTGTCTGGCATTCCTGTTACCTAAGACTTCTAAAGAACTCTACTTTTTACTTGTTGGCTAAAATGGCTATCTGAAGTCTTTAATATAAATTAGGGAAGCAGTTTCTGTTACTTATCATCTATATGAATTTCATAGGTCAGCCGTGTTATCTTTGGGAATAGACTAATTACCATTTTTGTGTTAATTATTTCATGTAACTTGTCATTTCTAACTTGTCATTTCACCTAACTTGTTGCTTGTATGAAAAATTACATTTCTAGTAATTATTTTAAACCGACTAGTCCTGCTATTTTGTGTTTTGTGAATCACAGTTTGGGGAAATAAATAGTCAACTGTGGATTATTAGCAGAATGTTTGTTCTTACTATGTGGAATTTTTGGTTTCAAGATTGTCCTATTATTATTTAGTTTCTTGTCTGGAAGTTTTTTAGCAGCAGAACTAGCAGGCACTAATGAATAATCTTGTTTGTGGGTGAATAGTCTCCCAGTCATCCAGGCAAAGAAAAACCATTATTCTAAAAAATAATGAAGAATCTGGTACAAATTATAGAAAAGAGCAAAAGATAAAGGAATGTATCACTGGTTGACTTACCCAGTGAATTGAATTTTTTACTAGTATTTCTGTTGACTGGTTCTACATTACTTGACTGGTTCAAATTATTATAGGTACGTCAAAAAATAGCTGTTGGTTACTAGAAAAAAATATGGCATTTCCTTCAGAATGTTCCTTCAGTATATGTGGCAATTCCTTCAGAACTGTGTGGAACACCTATAGAAAATACATTATATCCATTAAAATTATTTTCTTCAGTACCCAACGGAGAAGTTAGACTATATACCACAGTTTTCACACTATTGAAACTTTACGTTTAAACATAATTTCTTGAATTTTCCATATATGTGGATTTTAGGTGAGTTCAGGTGTGTACTATAACATTAATTTCCAATGTGTTAGCTTGCAACAAACATTGAATATTTAGTTTAAGTTTAATAATACAATGATGATCCGATGTGAAAAAGAAATGAAGAATTCCAAGATGTGAAGAAAAATTTTAAAAGTTCACAAGCATTTTCTTGAGAATATATTTTAAGAGAGAAGAGGTTACCTGCACTCTAGACTGACTGAGAAAACAAAGACTGATTTAACCATAAAGTTGAATTTTTCATGTTTGGCAGTGTCAGGAGATGAATAGGATGAGCTAGTTACACTTAACTTTGTTCACATCTGAGCAAATAGTGTTTAAATAGTTGAATATTCACAGACAGTACATTTTGAACCTTAAGTTGTTATTTGTTGACACTCAAAATGAATGATAATAAATCAGCTATAGTTAACGCCACAGTGTAATTCAAAGATGTGAAGTCAGATTTACCAAGCTCATTTCTCAGCCTTAACACCGAGAGTCATTTAAAACTTTGTCTTCCCAAATAAAGTGGTTATGTGTTTGCCAACATAAAAACTGTGGAATAGCCCAAGTGAAAAAAAGTCTACTGACATTCTGTTTCCACTCAAAAAATACATTAAAAAAGCCATGATTTGTATGGAGTATGACAATGAGCATCTTAATTTTTCCTAGGAGAAAAGACATGCAGTATGCTAACTGTTTTCTCTCATTGCCTCTCTTGAAGTGCTTGTCCATTCAATATTTTTGCCATCGAGAAGTTTTAAAAATGTAGGATTTTGTTGGCTTTATATATATGCAGATTTTTTTCTTTGTTTTAATTTTCATCAATATCAGTGCAGGAACATCTCTGAGTTTCAACTTTAGATTGTTAGACACTGAGCACAGATGCAATCTTACTGTACTTGGTCTCTGAAATATAAATCTGCATTTTAACTTGGAAATAATGAAAGACTGCAATTCTATCCATTTAGTCCTTGTAGGCACAGTCCTTACAGACACAGGACTTCTTTCTCTAACTTGGACATGAAATTAGTTTAACTGCTTCCTTATTCCTTTGTGTCTGAGAAAACATTTATGTAATCAGAATATATTTTAATGTTAGCAACAGATGATTTTGTGTTAGCAGATCATTAGCAGCTGAATTAGTAGTGAAAGTTCTGTTCAAACATTGAAGATCAGTACCTCTTCTCAGAAGTCACTCATTTAAAGCATGTATTGGAAGTTTCAACCAGCAAGATCCTCAGCATTTGCAATTGGTGATTTTCAGCATGTACGCAAGTAGTTTGAAAATTGTTTGATCATATGTAGTTTGATTGTAAAAATCACATTGGATGGGATGAACTCTTACATATTTGAAAATTAATAATCCTGTTAAAATAATAATATGGTGTAGGAGTAATGTGCAATAAGTCAAAATAAGATGCAGCTACTGCTCTGATTATACATACACTTTTACAAAGGAATTAAAAGCCTTTTTGGAGGCTGCATGCCATAGACATGCAAGATAAATAATTCTCCTTTTTTTAAAACTTTTCCAGCTGAACCCGTTGATGTGCTAAAAGCATTAGAATTTCACAATTCTCCAGAAGGAGTAACAAGAACAGCAGGATTTTGCACAAACAGAAGGAATTCAAAAGGATCGGATGTTGCTTACAGAGTTTCAAAAACTGCACAGCTGAGTGCCCCAACAAAGCAGCTGTACCCAGGTAAGGTTGGCAGAAAGCTGTTACTTTTGTACATTACCTTGCTGCATATGTTTTTATGTTCTCTAAAGCCTAGCATGTAGTCCAGCATCAGTAGCCCAAAACATTTCTCTTATCCCTAGAGTTGGGCCTGCATATGAAAGGCAGGATGGGCTCTATCCACTAAATTCAGTTTTTATTGGCTTCAGTTATAAACTCTTCATCAAATTCTGTCACTGCTAGAATTGTCTTGTAAGTCATATTACCTGTTCTTTCATGATGCTATCTGATGGAAGCCTAATTTGGTGGCTTTGGCAAGTTTCCACCTGTTTCAGTAGTGCATTCAAGAGCAGTTGTACTTCCTGAGTTGTGGTTGGCCATTGCACAATCATTCCCAGAAGTACCATCTGGTAAGAATTACCTCAGAATATCTGGGTATTTGGGGGACTAAACAAGGTTAGTTGTGGATAGCTGTGATTCCATCTTCCCTCAAATTTCTCTGAAGTGAAATACACAAATTTTGGCAAAGTTTCTTTGGATGTTATGGAGAGACCTTTAATCCAATGTTTTACTATCACTTGTCACTTGACTCAAACTGTTGAGGAAAATAATAGTATTAATATTAAAACACAAAATCACTGAAGATTTAAATTTTGTGTTTTGAAACGTCATGTAGAGTTAGAAAAAATCATACAGAATACATACAGATTAGAAGTGGCAAAGAAAAATTCTTTCTTTTTTTTTGTCCTTCAGAGTAGCAATTGTATAGATTTCATTCAGATCCAGAAAAGGGTCAAGCATGCTTTATTTTGTAGTAATAATGTGTTCCCAGACCAACAGCTATACTAGTTTGAGTAACTTATACGTTCCATTAACTTACTATTGATGGAAGATCAAAGCAAAATTCTCTACAGATATAATATTTATATTATTTTTAATACAGTTAGTTAAGTTTTAATGTATCATCTCATCTAAGTTGAATGGAAAATGTCCTGCTATCCTTTACAGTAGTGAAAAACCATCAAAACAATTTTTTGAGGTGATTATGGTAATTACTTCATTTTCAGTCTTGTGGAACAGGCATCCTCTTTCCTCACTACAAGGAAACCTCATTTTTTAGATTATTCTTAAAGCAATTTGAGTGATCGTGTCCCTTTTTTTTAGTGCTCTGTAGCAGTGTAAAGACTAGAAGATATCCAAGATAAGATCAAGTCGTGAGATATCATTTCAGCTAAATAATACACATGTTAATGTGTCCCATCCTTGCTTTCATCTAGCTCCGGTAACTCATCAGGAGCTACTATATCCAGTAATTTCTCCATCTTCTAAAAAATTAATTTAATTCGATTTAGCAGCTTCACAGAATATAATGGACCTTGATTTAACTGTCTAGAAGGCATTATATGATTGTGATATGTAAACTGCTTAGATTTTTGTGGTACTGTTGTTGTACATGTCTTAGTTATCTTTTACAAACACATAAAGGAACAATAACCTAGATATATAAACATATTTTTCTAGTTATTTCCCCTCCCATTCTTACTGGTATCCATAGTTATTGTTCAAATAGAACTATTCCAATTAACAAGAAATTTAAAAGTATTTGAGAAAGCTTTGAAGACTAATCCAGATATATGTCCAAGAACTATATATGCATATAGTTTTATGTGATAGATGCAATATATATATAGTGTTCATGTTAAAATGTTATTTCTTTTTTGACTTTTTCAATCAAAGCTGTGTTTGAAGGAAATTTTCTTGTGATTACCCAAAGTAGATTCAAGATAAAATGTTTGGGAATATTATGTCATAGCAGCAGTTATAGAAACTACTGAGCTATGACACATGACTTGTTTTCAGTCACTTTTCTTAAACAGCTCACATTTTCCTCTAGGATGTTGTGTGTTTGAAGAGCACATCCTCAGATGAGCTGAATTATTATCACCTGCCTTAAGCACTTTCAACAAACCTTTCAGATTAACTGTGCAGATAGGCCAGGTACTCAGCGCTTTTCTAATAGTTTCTTTGGCCTGTGTTGACCATTGTCTTCTTTCTTTGCCATTTTTTTGTCATCTATTTGCCATGACATTAGAAGGTATTACATACACTTTAATTTAATGTGCTTTACACTGTCATGAAAATTTTTACCAATGACTCACCAGAGTAAATGAAATGTTTCCTGTTGAGCTTTGATCTCTTCAAAATAAGATGCCAAAACCATGTATAAACATGGTCTGTGTTACTACAGTGTTTCAACAAGCTTCCATAAAAAAGTTAGAAAGGGGTAGAAAGCACATAGAGTAGCATTGCAGCAGATAAAATAAAAAATGTCAGACCAGGGAGTTCTGGTTTAGAAGGGTAGTATTTCTAATTCAAGGAGTAAAAACTTGTCTTCAAGGAAGAATCTAGAATCTTTGGAGTTTTCCCACAATACCTGTCTTGGAAACAATCTTGGAAACAATATTTTCTCCATTGGAAGAAGAAATTCCAAAATCAGAGTTTGATGAATTCTTGCATTCTTTAATTCATTCCAAAACCACAAGATATTATTTTATTAAAACTTGTTCTACTATTATATTAAAATGTTTAAGAACATTTTATCCACTCTCCTGCACACAAAGCTGCAGTTATATTCATTGCCAATGTTATTATTAGATTCTCATCTATTTCTTGTATGTCAAATTACATCTATAGTTTTTTATGTACTCATTTTTGAGAATTAGAAAACCCTGCACTTTATATGGTGGATCCTATGTGCTTATAGAAAAAAAATGTAAAAATGTTTTCATCTTTTCTGAATTTATAGCTGTATATATCACTTTGTTTACAGGTGGAGGTTTTCCAGAAGATTTTTCGATATTAATGACAGTAAAACCTAAAAAGGGTATTCAGTCTTTCCTTTTGTCTATCTACAATGAGCAAGGAATTCAGCAAGTAGGTGTTGAAGTTGGTAGATCCCCTGTCTTCCTGTTTGAAGACCAAAATGGAAAACCTGCCCCAGAAGATTATCCCCTTTTCAGAACAGTCAACATCGCTGATGGCAAGTAAGTGTAAAATTCTAAAATGGAAAACATATTGCAGACCACTGTATGTGTGATTATCTACTTACAAACAGTTCCCTTAAATATTTCAATAAGTCAGTAACATAGTTTCTAGCTAGTTGGACTGGTGTAGTACAAAATTAGAGAAGCTTTGTGGCGGAATACTGTTCCAGCACCAGATAGTGCATACAGCTATAAATGAAACAAATCACCTTTCTTATCTGCCATTTTTAAAAATAAAGGGTGAGGAAATAAAGTTAATCCGACCCAAACTAAATTTATGAAGATTCTTCCTGTGCAATATACAAAGGAGCTCTTTTCAAAAAGTCTCAAGGAATAGTCTAACTAAAAGAAATGTCTGGTCCATCTGAAGGTGGTAGGCAGCATGAAGACAAGTTGACAAGACAGCATAGTATTTCTTCTATCCCGAGTCAAACCAGAAGATAAATATAATAGTTTGTGATAGCTATGTATAAGGAAATGCTATGTATAAGGAATTTAGGAAAGAATAATCTGGACAATTAATCCCAAGTGCTGCAAGGATTTTATACTGCAAACCCAGTAAAGGAATTTATCTCAAACACCCGTTGCATTAGTCACGCAGTTAATTTTTTGTAGCTTTGTAGACAAGCAGTCATTCTCTGTGAATGTCATTCCAATGCTTGTTAAAGGACATTAATTCTTTCAAAGGCTTTTTATTTGCTGTGCTGCAGTCCAAGAGGAACAGCTACAGTCTTCATAAATACACAAAAATAAATTTTACTAAGGCAAAAGAAAACAACTCAGTGAGGAAGGGCAAAAACTGAACTATAATGAAATATGTTTATAAAGCAATAAAGAAGAAAACAAAGGGAAAAAAAAAAAAGTAATTGTCTGTGTGGCCTAGTATTACCAGATAATGAAATTATATGATGAAATTTAGACTTGATTCATTTCCTGAGAAGAAGGAGTGATAAGAAAACAAAGCAGATTTTTTTAATGGACTTTAGCTAAATAGCAAAGCTTTGACATAGAATTTCATCCAAAATGTTGATAAACTGCAAAAACGAAGAAATAAAAATGAACTTGGTTTGGTACAACATCCTACAGTGAGGCTATGCAACTTCTAAATGAACTGGAGTCAGTCCTAGGCACAGTGAGCTATGATTTCATGCTTTCAGCTTCTACACACTTTCAAAAGATAAGCCAACAATTTTCTTCTGAGTCAGCTGTTTTATGGAGCATCTAGAACAACAATCTTCATCTCAAACTGAGATATACTTTAAAAGTGTGAACAGTGTAATGTGCCTGAGGATGCATGGCCAGTTTGCTTTTATAATGATAGTGTTTAACAGCATTCCAGAGAAAACATGGAATTATAGTTCTGGCTCAGTGATACTGTTTAGCAGTCAGATTCCATTAGCTTCAAGGTGTTCTTTTTGATACACAGACACTCTTTGTAACAATGATCTAAGCCTTCTCTCTGATTTAGGCAACTCTAATGCCACATTTGCCAACTAAAATAAATTGATTCCAGCCTTCCTCTTACCAGTCACTAGCATGACATATTTTATATTTTTTGCCCTGGTCGATCAAAGATTCTTTAACCTTTTGCTCCATGCTGGATTACAGAGTGGTCTGCTTTTGTTCTTAAACATTTGTCATAGCAGAGAGGCTCACAAAATTAATGTAGTCTGTCATAATTATTCATAAAGAACATAGTAGAGTTGAGCAAAACATGCACAACTTTCTTCTCAAATGTCTGTAAAATAAAGTCACTTGTCAGTACTCTGAATCACTTCATTCACTTTTTGGTAAACATGTAGGTAAGGTTATTGTTGCAAGAGTAGTGCCAAGTATTTTTAAATATATATTTATCTGGAAAAGTGTCTCTGTTGGAACTGTTGTATGTATTTGAAAAATACCTATGGGTATGGGATACCTTCAAATATGGAGAATAACATGGTAGAATTTTGGTGGTTGATCACACAGTAAAAATAGTAAATTACAAATAATAAGTAATAACCTGCTGGGTTAATTATATTTTCACAAGTAATTTGGAAAATCAAACACATTCATAAAAAAGAATCTGCTGTCAGATCTTTCAGTCTATTAAAATGTAAACCATGCTCTGGCTTCTAATCTGAGTTTGGTCATGTTCTCTGGTTAAAGCTGCAGAGAAGGTCAGCTTGAGCTTCACTTTTCAGAGGGTGTTCACAACGAGCTACAGGTCAGACTCCTTTGATCTGAAGGACAGAATATATACAGCAAATAGTCAAAACACTTCGTGCACTTGTGTATATATAAAAGAAAGAAGTAAAAGGAGATATTTTAAAATTTTTTCTGTGAATTAATTGGTGCACCATCTCCTATGAACTGATTTGATAAGAACACGATGACCTAGTTTTAAAGACATAAATTACAGTCAAATTATTTTGGGTTTTTTTAATAGGTGGCATCGAGTAGCTATCAGTGTGGAGAAAAAGAGTGTTACAATGATTGTTGACTGTAACAAAAAAACTACAAAACCACTTGACAGAAGTGACAAAGCAATTGTGGACACCAATGGCATCACTGTCTTTGGAACCAGAATTCTGGATGAAGAAGTTTTTGAGGTACAAATTAATAAAGAACAAGTGGAATTGAGTTGTTTTGTATTGAGTGAGGTGCTTAATGCAAACCAGAATAATCTTCTAGGTCAAATGCTGGTATAATGTAAAAACTTTAATAGAATCTGATAAGATAGGCTGAAATAAAAGAGAAGTAAAACAGGGAAGAGTATTTTTGGAAGATTTGGTGCATTTTTGTGTCCTCTTGTTGTATCTGGAAGGGAGTTGCTTTTTTTGTCTTTCTGCCTAATACTGAGATACCTGAGATATCTGGGAGAATTAATCAGGAAAATTTGTGTAGTATGATACTGAATCATTGTCTTTCTGCCTCTCTTAAACATTTGCAGATATATGTGTGTGCTAACAGTATTTGAGAGCAGGGGAGAAGGACCTGGAAAGTTTTCTGTGTAATATGAATCTGTTATAGTGTTTATCCCACTTATTACTCTTTCCAGTAAATGGAACATACTTTGGCAATAAGGACATATATGTTTCCATCATTTACTCGCCAAGAAGTACATATAGGAAGGGTAAAATGCCTTTAGGGAAGTAAGTAAATGCCAATCATGAGGCCTTTCTGGGTAGAATGCTTATGTCAATAATTATTTTTACAGACTAATTATGAGGCTTCTTAGATCTATACTATTGAGTTTCTTTTATAACATTGTTATAATATATATACATATACATATACATATACATATACATATACATATAGTTAAAATGGAAAGAATTAAATTAAACCTTAAAAATAAGAAATTAGATTGGTAGTTATTTTATCTACAGAACATCTGTGGTCTATAAATATCCACAATTTTAGTCCTAGGTTCAAGCAGAACTTATGCTTGAGAAGCTGCATAGGTATCAAGAGGGGAAATGGGAGTTTGGAGTGTAACATTGTGTTGTTATCTTTCTTTTCCATCGACATGATGAATTGTGGGCTTGTTGAATATGGAAATTTCTGGGTTGATTTAGTGGATCAAGCAGTATGATATGTTTAATATTTGCAGCCTATTTCACCAGTAGACCCCAAGATAGTTTGCACATCTGAGGAACATTATTTTCTGTTTGAAGATGAATTTCACAGTTGCTTCTATCTGGGATGTGACAAGGATTTTTTAGTCTCCTCGTGTGATAATTACTTTAAGCTTTCATTTGTATTTCTTTCTTAGGTGAGAAACCAGCTTCCCCAATATTTGTGTTTGACAATAAACTCAAAAAGGTGTGCAATGTAAATATGCATAAGTAAAATGAACTCAGAGATGATATAAAGTTAGATAAACTAATTTAATATTGTATCCATGCATCACAGAGGTCATCTTATTACGGGTAATGATATTTTTACTCATAATTACCCAATGATTTGGTCATAGGAGCAGTGGAGCACTCTTCAGTCTCCTCAAACTGAACGGAAATTTAAAATTAGAAAAAAATAACCTGTAGATACATATCATGAACTCTTAGACTTCAGTGACCTACTTATTGAAGATCATACTGTTTCTTTTTGGTCTTGAACCAAGATGTGCAGCAGAACATAACTGCACCAAACCCCATTGCATCTCTAAGGTTAACTCACTCCCATTGAAAGGAGGTGTACACAAAGGAGTTCAAAAGTTATTATTACATTACATTATTCTGATCTCCTCACAACTTAATTGTATCTTTTGAAAAAGGAATCAATCTTTCAGTCACATTGGTCTAACATATTTGCATGGATCATTCATTTAGAAGCTTTACAATAAATATTGTTCATGTGAGGAATGTTTCACACTTACTTTAAAACAATTTTACATCCCCATGGCTCAAATATTCTTTTTTTTTTTTCCTGATTGTGTTAAGTTTGTAACACAAGATTTAACTAAATTAAATTCTTGACCATTTCCTTTTATTTTTTTTTTTCTTAATATCAACCTCTTTTTCCTAGGCAGTTGTCCTGTCTTCATTGTGATTCTGGCAGTCTGACTGTTACTAACACAGGACTATTTTATAGCACACTGACAAATTTTATGTGCATACATCTTAATTGGTGTGACATGCCTCCATGACATAACTTTCCTGTGATGATCAATAATTTCTGAATAAGTAAGCATGCTGGGTGTCCAGAGATCAGGTAGATCACTGAAAGAAGGAAAGGGTTGATTAATGTCCTGTGAGCTTGATAAATCACTGCCAGATTTGCTGGTTTTGTATATTCAAAACATAATATTCTTTGGTAAGTTTGCCTACTGGTGCTAAAGCTAAGAGGCATTGCTTTTAGTGGTGCTGTCAGAAAGATTCTGGTTTAGCTGTAAAAGCAAGAAAAATATCTAAAGTGTTTTCTAAATCTAGTGGGCAGCTACGTTTTTTATATGAGAAAATTCCAATTTAGAGTTGCCTGCTGCTCGTTCCTGAATATAAGTGCTAATCTGAGATTTTATGGCATTTTACTTTGCTAATATGGAAATCAATATGATAAAAACAAGAGAGTGAATTCAGCAAGCACTAAGCAGCAGGTGCATACAAATGATGAGAAGCAAATTGTAAACCATGAATGTGTCTTAAAATAATAAAATTATGCTGTCTAGAAACTGTATTATTATTAACTGCCAAATTATGAGACCTTCATTTACACTGCTAAGCCCTTGCTCACTGAAGTGAATCTTTTGATATCAGTGGGACTAATTTGTAAATGCTTGTTTTTGAAAGACTGTCACAACATTCCTCAAACTTTTTTATATGTCTTTTGAAATTAATGTCTTCTGTGTTTTCAAATGCATACTGCGAGAACAGCTGGTTTGTAAGTGCTTGCTACAAAGAGAATTCCCAAAATGCA
>WEIU01015901.1:572896-588269 GCA_013389925.1 Aegithalos caudatus
AAAAAAAAAAAAAAAAAAAAAAAAGAAAAAAAAAAGGAAATAAAAAGAGTGATATGCTGGTACATGGCACCTAATAAAGGAATTTTGAATTGTATCCATTGAAATATGTTTCTAGCTTAAATGTTTTATAAATAATAGAGAACTTTTTATTCTTTGCCAGCTTTAAGGATTTGTCACTCCTCATTTAATACTGTTGGTGTGAACAATACCAGTTTTTTATAAGTATTTTATAATGACTTAATACCTAACAGTCTTTATGCAGATATTTCCCTATAGACACCTTTTTTTCTGCAAACCTCCACACATCAGACCAATACCATAATTTTTTAGGCACTTTGCTGTAAATGAGTATAACAAGAAAAAACCTGATGTATGAGAGTCTCATTGAAAGCCAATGAAAGCTTTAATATCACAGAGTTTATGGATTAAATCCTTGCAGTAGTACTTGGTAACAAAGGGTATAGATTTTGATATGAGGCATTAATCTGTTCTCATTAAAAAAAAAGGCAATAAATTGCTTGTGTGCAGCATGGGCTTCCTGTTTAAAGGAATGGGAACATCTGAGTGAGCAGCTGGAGATGGACTGGGTGCCCTGGCATCAGTGTGGGTTAGCCTGCAGTTGTGGACCTGTCCCTCTCACATCTGTGAGCATGGGAAACCCAGAGTGCAAGTGCAGACTGGAGCAGAACGAGCTGAACTTTACTGATGGCCCAGATTTGCTGTAAAGTAGAACAGAGCAGGCAGCCCAAGGTGCCCCTCCAACATGGAATGTGAAAGGGGTGTCCTCAGTATCCTCTGCTGCACCCTGCACCACCAGCTCACAGGGACACTGCCAAAACTGTTCCCACTATAGTAATGTAGTAATTGCTGCTGACCCACCAACTATCTGTCAGACTAAAAAGGAACATTTAACTTTCCAGGGAAAAATACTTAGAATCAACATTTTAGCTATCAACACCTAAGTGGCCTACTTGAGCACTGAGAAGTGAAAAGAAAACCTACACCAAAAAAAAAAGTAAAGCAAAGCTGACAGGTTTTGTTTTTTTTTTCATTTCAGAGGCACCTAATAAAAAAACAGGATTTCTTACAAAAGCTTTCTATTTGGCTTGAGGTTTTTTTTTACATTATTCTTTTTTTATATCGAAGAATGGTGATCTGGTGTTTATTAATTTTTATAGTATTTCCAAATTTATTTTCAATGAACAGAGGTAAATCCAGTTTCCCTTTCTTATTGTTGGAAGCAGGAGGGGGAGAGAAGAAGAACACAAAGTTCTGATAATTCAATGGAATTCAAGTTCACTTTCAAGGAATGTTCCCAAGAAACAAAGGAATGGTCATTTAAATAAAATGTTTGTAATTACATTTAAAATTAACAACCTGGGATCAAAGAATCCTGCATGCCGCATCAGCTTCAAAAGATTTAACAGATAGGATTTATTATCAGCTCATTTATTATTATGTCTAATAAATTTCAGTTTTAAACAACAGATGTAAATAAGATTTCAAAGATGCATGAAAATGTAAGAGATTTGTAGATCTTTTATCTAGAAAATAGGATGTCCTTGGGCACACGTGCGTGCCTGTGTCTATGTACACTTGATGTTGCACAGGCATTGTAGTAAAATCTAATCTCTTAGCCAAGAATTGCAGTTGACTTTGTGAACAGCTATGTTTTGAAGGTCAAAAATTATAATTGGCATATCAACCTATTTCTTAACCAAGCTGAATTTATCCTTCTATAAGCATGGTGTTCAAAGAATCAAGAAGACATTGATTTCTGTGGAAACTTTGACCTGTACAGTATTCTGCTTTCACAATTTATTGCTTTTACAGTGCTTCATTCTGGCAGGCTTTAAATATCTTTCTCCAGATATATTATACAATGGGCCTGGGTTATGGAATATTATATTAAAAGCGCCTCAATCCCTCAAATCTTTGCAGCAAGATTAAATGAATTCTGCAGCAGGTTTTTCTAAATTCTATAGTAATAATATCCATGGTGTCTAGACTTTTGTTCTTTGGAGTCTATAGCTGTACTGTCACATAACTAATTAGAGAAAGTTGGAAATTTGTGCTGATTTTTGCTGATCTATTGAAAAATTCACTTTGTAATTTTTAGGCTTTTGCCATAATATTAAAATGAAAGATATTGATTTTGTTCTTCTGAGTTGCTTTAGTGCCTAGCGCTGCTTTTGTTTTGCTTTTATCACCATTTATGCAGACATCTTTAAAATCTAATTATCCTTATAAGCACATAGGAGGTACTAATTTTATCCAGTGTGAATCAGGAAGATAAATTTTTCTAATTCTAACCCTCACACTCTAGTTGTAGAAAGTCTTTTTGAACCTCTAATATATGAATTAGTCGTTGAAATAATCGATGGGTTTTTTGTTTGGTTTTTGTTTGTTTCATTTTTGTTTGGTTGGTTTTTGGTTTTTTCCCTACAGAGCTTCTGAAGTAATGCTTACCTGCTATTCCCTGGACAGAATAACTTTCACTTGGCAGGGTTATTGTTTTACTAAGATTCTTGTAAAAGAGATATCCTAAGATCTGTCTCTGAACTGTTTGAGTTCCTTGTAGAACTAGAGAACAACTAGACCATTAAAATTTTACGCACTGGAAGAAAACAATTTCTGCACTGATTTCTTCATATAGTGCCCTTACAGCCTTCTATGAATTCCTACTTTTGCCTTTTTAACAATGTGGCTGTTGATAGTAGAGGTGTCTTTTTTCAATGATATGAACTTTTAGATAATAAATAGTCTATAAATGGACTACTTGATGGTTGTGATTCCCTAATGCACCATATTTAGAGATCATTAGTAAGACTACCTAGTTAGAAGGAGAAGATAATGTTTCAAGAAGGCAGATAATATCTAAAACTTTTTATGAAGTCAATTAAGGTAATAAGCAGCCATTAGCATTTACTGATATAACAATAAAATAATTAGTTCCTTACTAGTCAGGCCCTTGATGATTTACATCATTGAGAAAATCTGACACCATAACTAGAAATTTTCATTGTTCCTATTTCTGCTGTGGAATCTAAGGAAGGCTCCAAAAATTTGCAATCACATATAGAAATTATTACCACAAGGCTAACTAAAGCAATAATCACATGAAGATGTAGCCAAAATTAGAAAGAGAACTTGTTAGTTTACTGCTTTCCTGCAGATTTGGTCTCCATTTCCTTTATTATTCAATGCTCATTTTTCTAGTGTTGCACTGTTTTCATATCAAAGCTATTTTTCCAGTGCAGAAACCCCACCTTGTGCATTACTGCTTTGAGTTTTTCAGCAAGTCCTGGAAGTGTACATACACATAAATTTTCTTATTCCAGGATGTCACTGTGGAATGTCTGTGAGATTCACAGAGGAATTTTCAATGAGTGAATTCAGCACACATTCTCACTCTTAACTGGGTTGTTCCTTGTAGTAGAACAGTTGATGTGAGTTAATGTGTGAATTCTCCTTCTAGCTCTCTAGCCTGGTTCTCCACATTTTCTCTGGCATGCAACGAAGAAGTTGATAGCTCCTCAATCAAAACAACTCCTTTTAGTACTCTTGGAGGGTTCTGCAAAGTAACTTATTTGCTGGAGTACCTCTTAGAGGGAATCCTTCTTACCATGTTTTCACACTAGGCAAAATTGGTGGACAAGAAATTTTATGATTCTCAGGCAGCTTTTATCATATAATCATGAGGCTGATTCAAAAGTCTCTAATTTTACTTATGAACATATCCCTGAAATAGAGGAATGAAAATGTTCATGAACTTTAACTATTTTTATTCCATATTGCAATGAATTATTGAACTGTGCATTGCCTTTGTGAGTTACATGCTGGCTTTAAAAACAACTCAGTGCCTTTTTCTATAAGCAATTTAGGCTCCAAACTAAATATTAAGATATAAAATTGGTCCACTTTACTTCCAAAGTACTTGTATGGTTAATGTTAGATAGAATACCTTGCTGGATGTTTTCCAGTACCTCTGAGCAACTGATATGTAGCTCTCATCTTTTTAATCCCTGATTAGCAAGTTACACTAAATATCTGACAAACCACTGTTTAAAATACATTGTTTTAAGTATTATCCAGGATTTTAAAAAATGTTACAAGGCAGTAAGTTATTATTCTCAAAGGCAAACTAGGCTTTTAGAGCTTTTTGGGGCAATTTCAGCATGCATTTTGTTGCAAGGATTGATATGGAAAAGTGGCTGTGTATGTCTGCCTGATACCTGACCTCACGTTCTCTGCGTGTGCCTTCTGCTGTCACCCCCCTCAGCTCTGCCACCAAAGTGGGGTGCATGGCTGGCTCTGCAACATGCTAGACACCAACTGCCAACTTTGAAATTACCTGAGCAGTCTTTGCCAACAGATATGGTCATGAAATTTTCATAGATAAGGAAGAACTAATCTATAGACAGTAGACTTTTGTACTTCCTTTTTTTCCTCTATGCACTTTTCAGAGTACTTTAAGGATGCTCAGGTGTATTTGGACATTTTAATCTATTTTTCTTTCTCCTCCTCCATTTTTGTGCTCTCTCTTGCTTTCATCACTCTACCCCATGAGACTTCCATTTTCCTGGAATTTTCATATAAGAAAAATTATATGACATATGCACATATGTTTAGATACCTCAGTATTTTTTTACAGGTCAGCTTTTGGAATTCTTAATAACCCATTATTCAAAGTTCTCACAACTTGTGCAGATAGATCTTTACATGTCTCATTTATGACTCCAGGTCATGAAATATGACCAGATTATTTGTACTTTATTTGCAAGGAACTTTATAAAACTCTGTTTTGGTCTCACAGAGTCAAGCAGTTAAAATCAAAGAATGGGTTTGTAAAGACCGAAGCAATTCTGAGAAAAATTTTCAAAGAGAGAGAGCGTAGATTTTTCTAACAAATACCTTAGAATGGTAACTAAATCACAATAATGAAATCTGCAGCAGTGCCTGTGGAACTTCATGAGCTGATACGATTGACCTGATCTGAAAGGAAAGCTCTTGGACTGTTCTTACAGTACTGCCAACACTTCACATAACAAAATATTCAGAGAAACAACTTAATTAGCAAAGACAGAAAATTAGAACAAAAAATAGAAAAAGAAAATTAATAATTTACTGGAAATATTTTTATAGCACATCTTGAAGGAAAAATAGGGAAATTAACATTTTGGATTTCAAATATAAAATCTATTGGTCCTTCAGCAAACTTCTTGTACATGAACAGCCAGTAGCATTTTATGTATTCTGTAAAAATTTAAGTATTCTGCGTAGGATTTCTGAAGGCCTTATGTGGAGCCATGACAGGCAGACAGGCGGGGCTGGGAAGTACAGTCAATGGATCAGGAACAGCTTTAACCAATTTAGGAACATTTACGCCAAGTGGTAACAGCATACTGAGTGCTTCTTGCAAACACACAATCCAACAGAACTCAGTGCCAAAATTCCATGGCATTCGAGGCCAGCACAAAGCTCCAGAGTACTGGCTGTATTCCTGGACCTGTGTTCTCGTAGGCTCTCCGACTAAACAGTAGTTTCAGGAGCCGTTTGGGCACGGCTCCCGCTGGCTGGCACTCTGCAGACACGGAGATCTGTCCAGGCACCTCAGACAGCCAGGAATGCTCGGGGCCAAAGAGCAAGACCATGACTTTAGCTCAGCAGGGTGAGGACAGAGATTCTACACATCCACCTCTGGGCTGCTCAAAAGGGTCACTTACCTCTTTTGTCTTACAGTTGCTTGTTCTCTCTCATTTTTTCCTCTGCCTCACTTGGTTTTAATGTGGTTGGTGAAAGAGAAAGGGCAGAGCGCTTTGGAAACACTTTGCTGGAGATAGGGGATACATACCCGAGGCTGACAGTGACTGTACAAAACCTTTCAAAGCACTCCAGCTCTTGAGGGAGTCATGGAAGAAATCAAAGGGGGAATTTTTCTGTATGTGTAGTAGGTTTTGTAAGATATCCAAATGAGGAAGCATTAGTGAATTAAGGAAAATAAAGGAGACAGTCAAGAACTACTGACAGAGAAACAAACTGCTGCATTTGTAGTATTTATGGAAGCTTAGAAAAATATTCTAAGTTAATCTGAGACACACATGGCTCTATAAAAGTGAAGTGGGCTTAGAGTACTGTAAAAAGCAGACTTGGAACATACAGCCATTATGTACTATGAAACTACTTCCTACTTTTTGACTGAAAAATTAGTTAAAAAGTTGTAGAACTAGTAAAATTGCAATTGTTTGATTTATTTTTCAGTTTGAGGAACTTTTGCTTATGTCTCTGTGTTTCCAATTTGAAAGTAAGGAATGCTGCAATTATTATTTACTATTTTAAAATATTCTCCAGTTTTCATAATTTGTTAAAGGTTACTGTTATGATAGATGTAAAGTGATTCTGGAAATACTGAGAGAATTCTGAATTTTCCCACCTATAGATTTTCATCAGCTTTAATTTTGTCATTAAAGACAAAACAGGCACAGGTATACTAACAAAGGTATTGATTTGCCCCTATTTTGGGTAAAACCAAAATATAATCATGTTAGACATGTATAAATCTTAAAAATTACCCCCTTGTGGAAAAATATTGAGAGATTGAAATTAATGAGTTTTGACCAAGAATGTGTGCCAATTTCCAACAAACTTATTTTTATGTGAGCATAAGAAGCTCCTGGATGAGAAAATTTATAGTGGAAATGTTGGCAGGAATTAACCTAATGCTGCTTAAATAGTACCACTATGTTAAGAAATACACCGGATACCAGACAGCTTTCTGTGGAAAATGATAAACATACAAGGTCTCTGTAGGGGATCTCAGCAGAGCCATTTTTATTATCCAGAATAGTGTGTCTCTTTCTGTGATGTCGTTTTTATGCATGATATATGGGAATAGAAGCAAAACCAGCATTTTTTAGCAGTTACATTTTTTCAACACATTCTATAGTGTGTATTTACACAGTGCTCACTTAATTACATTTTATTCAAATAAACTGTTTCTGGTACAGACTATTTTATTTTTTTATTTTATTTTATTTTATTTTATTTTATTTTATTTTATTTTATTTTATTTTATTTTATTTTATTTTATTTATTTTATTTTATTCTATTTTATTTTGTCTTCTTTGTGAATGCATATATGATGCAAACTCAGAATTGTACTGTTGATCACTTGCATGCTGAGCTACATGCTGATAATAGGAAGTGCCCTGAATTAAATCTTAGGAATTTAGACTGATTCCCAGTGAAGAAGTAAACAAACAGCATGAAAATCGCAGATCAGAACTTATACCTTCCCACTCTCTTCTTTCAAAACCAGACATTTTAAGCCAGAATTTTGCACCTAGTACATTTGGTATTAATTTGCATTGTTTTGCCATGTGAACAACAATTGTTTTCCATAGCAGCAGCAGAAATTAAGTGGATGTGTTATTTATAACCACAGATGGAAATATCTAAGTATTATACGCCTGGTTTTTTTTCTGAATGCGAACTCTGTACTCCTGATGAACTGTAGACTACCTTTGGTTTTGTTATTCAATCTGCATATGCTTTTCTGCAGGGTGAGATCCAGCAGCTGTTGATTATAGCTGATCCCAGAGCTGCATTTGACTATTGTGAGCATTATAGCCCAGACTGTGACTCCCCAGTGCCCAATGCTGCTCAGGCTCAAGATCCTCGAGTTGATGAGGTGAGTAATCAGTCATGTATTACTGGATTTATTGCACATTAGTGGTTGTGCTGCAGAAAAGTTACCCAAGGAACACTTCCAGCTAAATGGCAAGCATTGTTCTAGAGGTGAAGAAATCAGATTGCAGGAATGCATTAATTTTTGCTGTCCACTCATTTATGTCAAGCATTTGAAGGAATCCCATCATCCTAATGGTATTTGAACAACCAGCATTCTCAATGAAGGCTTAATTCTTTTAATTCTAATTCTTTTTAAAAGTTATAGCAGTATGAGTTTGTCTCATGCATATTTATTCTTTCTACATAGATGTATGATTTAACTGATGCTGTATATCAACAAATGCCACATTTAAAAGATGTGGGAGCTTTGAGTATCCCACAATTGTAAACTTCTCCTGTTAAAAGTGCCCTGTGTTTTAATGATCTGCATGCATGTGCCCACAAAAGTATTTCAGCCAGTTCCACTCATGGGATGTAAACCAACAAGGACAAAATAGAGTAGGAGTTTTTCCCAGAAACATGAAAGATATTTAGAGAAATCATTAGTCACTGTAGACAATTCTCACAGCCACAAACTGAGTAATTCAGCCAGGTCAAGATAGTTCCTCACATTAGACCTCTGAGCATTTTATGTATTGTTGTACACGTTGTAAGTACATGCATAGAACAGGGTAAAGGGAAAAGCTTGTCCAAAATGTAACAAGTCATGATTGAACTTGGCTCTGGACAGCTAGTATGCACACCATGTGTGATCTGACTGGTTATTACTACTGATTGCTCAAGAGATCAGCATTAAAAACTTGCTGAATTGTTCTTAGATGTCTGCTTTCAGCCTGTTTTGGGAGCGAACTTTTCCTAAACACATGGTAACTTTATTTCTTGTTACTATTTATTCTGTCTGAAAACAAGAGACAAAGGCCCATAGGGTGCAGAATTTCTTTCAGAGGGGCTCCCTCCCACATCCATTCCATCAGAGGTGCAGTTCAAGATGTGTTGAGTCACCTACACACAGGCAGGGGACTTCAGAGTGCATTACAGTGTGTGGGGTCTGGGCTTTTCAGGAGGATCCCAGAGGACCTGCTGTCTGTGTGCCTGCATACTGGATCTCCATATTCCAAACCAGAACAGATTGAAAGCATATTGCTGGTAATTTATGCAAAGACAAAAAAGATAGAAAGATCTATTTTTTGTTTTCATAATTAAGTCTCAAAGAAAATTTGGGAACTTCCCTGGGCTTTGATGTTATTTGGTTTTTCTTAGGTTTAGCGGTTTTCAAAGGCTTATTTTTCACTCTTGGTAACACACAGAGTTTGTGGGAGTACCTACAGAGAAAAAAGTAAAATCAGAGATCTTAATTTGCAGTGTAACATTTTTAAATTAATTTGAAAACAAATTGAAAAGCACGTAATAATTAATAAAATGGAGAACTGCTGTTTCTATTTATTTCATGTTTTGCTGAGAGTGGTGGTTGGATTATATTGCTTAGCTTATGACCTAAGGCATAATTTCCTTGTTGTGCTCCATGAGTTTTTGTGTCACTTTGCATAAATATTCCCAGTGAAGTCAATAGATCTCTTTAATGTGTAATCGTGATCTAAAATAATCCCATCAGTAATGCTATCAATATGATAAATATGCAATAGAATAAATGACTGACTGAATTTATAGAATTGTACAATTGTTGGCTAAATAATAAAAAGTCAGCTTGTTGAGGCAGGCTACTTTGTTATCTTTTGAGAAGCAGCCTGTCAAATCATGCAGATGATTTATTTTAAGGAAATAAATGAAACAATCTTTTTTTTAGGTGCTGAAAGAAGCTATAGAAAATAGCAGTGCTGATTTTTGTAAACTGTAATTGCAAAACTAAGTAATATTAAAATATCAAAATATACTTGCAGCTAGTCTAGAAGGAAAATGATTGGTTTAAAATGCCTGATTACATGTTTTGAGCAGATTACAGCTTTGATTAGTGATATCTGATAGAATTTATAGACTTGGACCTTTGCAAAGCTTCTGACTTGTCAACATATGAAATTTTGATTTTAAAAAAAAAGGTATTGTATGATGAAGTACCTGACAAAGAGATTTGAATCTGGGTGCCGTATTTCAGAAAATACTAAAAAACTAGCTGTCACTGAATTAATTTTTTAGTAGAGTTTCTTAGTAATTGTGGTATAAATATAGAAATGTGTGTAAAATGGATGGCATTAAAACTTACCAGAGTAATGATACTGCAGAGCAGTAAACAGTGATGGTAACACAACTGAAGGCAATGTTACACACATGCAAGCCAAATAACTGCAGGGCAAACATGATGAACTCAGAAGTACACTGCAGTAACAGTCTGAATGCATGTGGCACCAGAAGAACCTTTCATCTGCAGCAGATTGTCCCCATCTGGGATACTAATCATGCTGAAAGCCAACATGGAAAGATTATTGTTCAGCTTGATTGGTTTCATGGTTTGATCTTCAATGTTCTCACACAAACTTGTGGTAGGAAGATGGAAGAGAGAAAACTGGCTAAAGGCTAGGCAGGATTGTGTCTTCAGAGTCTGGAATTAACCAGCAGAAGCTGAAAATATTTGTTGGGCATTAGCCTCAAAATATTCTGGTTGTTAGACAAGGGAAAGAGTTTTTCTCAAAATAACACGGTGCTTATCTTCGTTTGTAAATAAAGAAGTAATAATTCAGATGCAATATTACCTCTGCATGCTGTCACTTGAAACATAAACTGCATCATCACACATGTGATTCAGCATATGCAAAGATCCAGGACAAAAAGAAAATACTGTCTGCAGACAAATGGGGTGGGGGGCAAAGAAAGATAAAGAATTTCCGTTAAGAAAATGCCTACTAAAATTTTTAGGAGAGAAAGAACAAATCACCAAAATGGTGAATCTTCAGCTATCTTCAAGTCAAGGGTAGATACCTTTCTGAAAGTTTGGGAAAATGCTATTCATATTTTAGTTGACTCAGTTACAGAGTGACTGTAGGAAGTTTTGAAGTCTGCAAGTACACAAGACTTAGCCAAGGTGGTCTGATAGTCCCTTTTGGCCTTATTTCCCTGAGCCTTTGAATTATTGCAGTCCAGAATAAGAAACTGATACTTGGCTTAGAGATAAATTATGTGATTTCAGAGCCTATTAAAGTGTGTTTCCAGTATTGATTACAAAACCCAAAGGAAATGATTGACTTTTCATCAGTAAAAGAGAAAATTATATTTGAGAAGTTGCATTTAGGAAGATGAATAGGATTTCTCTTGAAATTGCACACTTTTGTAGTCTCCTGGCAAGCTCACAACCTAGGAAGGCATTCAGTCTGAAAAGTATTTTTAGACCCCTAAAGATGCATCAAGAGAAAAGGATTTAGGTAAAAAGATACTGGTTTAAGGGCATAAATACTTTGTTTAGCTGCATGTAATCCTTATTGCTCTAGGCAGTGCTTCTTTCTCCAAAGGAGCAAATAAACAAATATCCAGCATTTAAGGTTTGGGGGCATTTCTTTCAATAGTAGTGCTGATTTAAATGCATAATTTTCTGAATTTATTTCTACCTTATGCCCTCTTTCCAGTTCAGCTGGTGGAATTGTCTATGTGTTTGTTGTGGGAAGGGTCTAAGATTTCATCTAGACTAAAAATAATTACCAACCATGAAATTGGAAAAATTATGGAATATATTGTGGTGAGTTTCCCTTGAATGAGCCTGAGAGTGCGTGTCACATCACTGCAACATCAGAAATGAAATATTTGCTTTTTAAAATATTTGAGTTTTTCTCAAGGCCTTAAGACTTTTACTGTGTTCTCATATGTAAATTTACTGGACACTGTTTTGTAATCTGTTTTGTAATCATACTGTCTTTATGAAGTGCTGCAGTGAGATTTCCTTTTTCTTGTGCATTTTCTTTTGCATCTCATTCAAACTGCAGTTTGGGTCATCCAACAGAGGATTTCAATGCCTACTTTTTACTTACAGGATCTCTTCATGCCCGAATCAAATGCCAAGCTTACCCTAAACAAAGTTCAGGAAGAATCAAGCATCTCACAATGGGATTCACAAAAATAGCAAGCTGTGAATAAAGACATGGAACTAGTCAGCCTAGAAAGGGAGGACTTATCTTAAATTTTACCCTTGTCTGCAGGCTTGCCCAGCTGTGCTGTCCTGATCCCCCATGCCATTCTTCCTCAGCAAGGTCAACTCACTTCTCCCTTCCTCCAAGGGGTAACCTCAGGATTTTGAGATACAAGCTTTGGACCTGATTGCATCTTTATATTTCTATTTTAATTCAGTCAGTCCCTTCCTTTCTGGGCCCAAGTGACTGTGTTATATGCCTAAACAAGATTTATTTAACTGGGCAACCTCTAACTACTTTTTGTGTTCAGGCTCTGCAGAAAGTGTTTCCCTTGGCTGCTGGCCAGGACTGTGGGCTCTGTGTGAGCAGTTCAGGCTGAGTTGTTGGGATAGGTGCATGTCAGAACCCTCCCTACACAGACTGCTTCTATTCCCCTGGGATTTGTTCATCAGACCTAAGTGTCAAAACAGGGGAGCAGTAGATTAATAGTAATAGCCACACTCTTTACTCTGTTATTTCTTATCATTTATTTCCATTGAAGTGTGCATCAGTCTTCCTTATTCTTGCTTGTGAATAGCCAGGTATGAATCTCTGTAGCTTGTCAAGGTCAGAGTGATGACCTCAGCAATTGGCACTGCACAGAAAGGTGTTACCTAGAAGTTCAGAAATCTTTGGTTTTTTTCACATTGAATGTATGACTTGGTTTTAAGAATCCCATATAGGTTTGAAATTATATTTTAAAACTATCAACATTGCTTTTATAAAAGATACACAACTATGCTTTTCTTATAAATACCTTGTGAACATTCTGGCTCCTGTCTTGTTTTCAAACCCCTTTTTACTATTAATAGAAATGTATAAATTCCTTTCAAGTTCAATGACATATGCTTGGCTAGCTCACAGTGACAGACCTAGCCAGTCTTCATCATCCTTGATGTTGGGCAGTATATTTTCTGGAGTATCATAAGGTCTAGTTTTCAAAAGGACAAGCTATCAGGCTTTCAAATCTTCTCTTGGAAGATTATTCTGTAACGCAGTGAATCATGCAGTCTGACTTCTGCTGAATAAATGGCTCCCTAAAGGAACTTGGCTTCATTTATTTTGGATCTATTCCAAAATAGTGGATTATTTGGAGGCATGAAATATTTTTATTTAATGAAATTAATTTGGCAAATTAAATGTGCAAATGGCCCCCAAGTATGTTGACTTGGAGGCTTCAAACATCCTTTCAGAACATGTTAATTTAGTGTCTTCTGTGTGTTTGACTGATCAGAAAGACTAGTTTTCTGAAAAATGCAGAAAGATGATTGTTTTTATGTTTATTGTTATCTTTAGAAGTGCAGTTAGCTATTTTAGCAGATATTAAAAATAATGATCTTCCTAGATCTTTTTCTTTGCATAGTTATATAGACTTTTTATATAAGGGAGTAACATAATAAAGAACCTTAAGAGTCTTACTATCCTTTTGAAATAGGATGTCTTTGGAAAGTGAAGATAATGTTACCTCCTTTTATCTTCTTGCTTGTATCACCTTTATGAACAATATAAGGACTATATGGTAGAAGAGGCCATCCTTTAAATCTTTTAACTTCTGCCCTAAGATTGATATCTTCTGCCATTTATTTGTTTATATCACTGCAGTTGATTTTTAAAACCCTTGTTTTGTATAGCATCCTTTATTTTATGGCATTTTCTAAAGTGTAAGTGAGACTAGAATATTTCAAAGTCATCTTTGCCTCTTTAGCTTGCACATGATTTAACATAATCTTTAGGAAATGGAAAAATTGAGCTTATGACTGTTACTGGTTTAGGATATAATTTATTAATTATTTTCATTTGGAAATGTAAAGCAAAATTTGATAAAATGTACATTTTGGAATGGGAAGTTAGGTTTTTAGAGTATGGCTTGCAGAAGAATCAGTTTCCAAAGTAAGGTTTACTTCAGAATATTTAAGTTATTCCCCAGTTCAAATAGGAGTTGCATGCTGCTGATCCTCTGCTTCTAAAATTCATCTGATGAAGAAAACAGTTCATCTCTTTAAATTGGAATTGCATGATGATCTGGTAGTGTAATATAATCACTCTGGTGAAGAAAGCATGAGGTCATAGTGGAAACATTTTGTCCCATCAAAAAGCAGCAGGTTTCATTCTTTCTTTTATTTGTAAGAAAATAGTCATATGCAATATTCATTACAAGAATGGCTGTTTAGTAACTATTGGTGGTCCTGCTAGAGAAGAAAGAAAAGCAAGAGGAAGAAAATTGCATCACATCTGAAGTATGTGTTACCTGATGTCTCTTAGCTGAAATTCCTTGCTGAGTTTAACCTAATATTTATTTTGAAATTCTAGATCCTTTCTCCTATATATTCAAGAGTCTACTTATTATCTTTCCTTGATTAGAAGTGTAACTATGATAGATTTCTGTGAACTCACCAACTTCTGTGAACTAAGAGCAGTGCCTGGGTTTTGCATATCCAGAAAGGTTTCAAGGTTTTTTGAGGTCAAACTGAGTGGATCATACTCTTATTCCTGGTCATCTGATAAAGGTGACCTTTTGGTTGTGTAGCTCTGGAAAAAGAATGGGTATGTGCCTCTTATCCAGTCTTAACTGTTAATGGCAGGGTAAGTGTGAGTTGCCAGCTTCACAGCAGGAGACTAAAGCCATTAAATCTGTCCCTGGTGTTTGTATATTTATCTCCTTTTACCTGACTAGTCCTTCTCTAGTCCTGTTGTCTCCTATAAAAATCAGGGAACAGCCTTCATCAGGTTGAGTTGGTAAAACCATTCTGTGAGTAAATCATATTTCTAAAGTGCATCTTTACATCAGCTAGGGGTGTAGAGATGTGTTCTTCCATCTGGACAGACTGAGCCTCAGGAAATACACCTGGAAGATTTTGCATCTATATTTAACTCTTTGCAGCAGGAGCCCTGGAGTTCAATACAAAACATATTCTCTGTTTATTGGCTGTTCTGAAAGATGAGGGCTGCTGGTATTTCAGAAGAAAAATCTTGGGAAAGGAAAGATTGCTAAGAATAAAGTTTATCTTGTAGAATGTTTAGGCTACTACATATTTTCACTTGTCCTTCTTGTATTGGTGGGACTACAAAGTACTGCGATTTCCAAATTACATGAATATGGTTTTGGCAGAGTGGCCACATGTCCTAGCTTGTAAGTTCAAGAATCTTTATAATACTCCTCTGATACTGTGCACTTAAAGTGGAAGATCTTCACCTGCTTGACAGTAATCTGACTCTAGCATGGAAACTGTCCTTCCCCAATTCTCATCCATCCCTATTATTTCTTTCTGTGTGCTGCATATCAGTGCAACCAAAATACACTCTTGTACTTGAGATCACATTTTGCATATAAGGAAAGTTTGACTTTTTTTTAAACAGAAATGAGTGAAGCACAATACCCAAAAGTATTTTCTGTGTGATTATGCATGATGCAATAGATCTGTCCACATACTTGTGCTTTTTTGTATGTTTTTTAGTTCTCATTCATAAATTTCTGACTTTTTGAAATAGGCCACTTAGGAAAAATATCAGCTTATTCACTACTTTCTTTTTAATACTAGCATACTTGGCACAGATATTTTTCCCTTTTTTTTTTT
>WEIU01015902.1:7546-20581 GCA_013389925.1 Aegithalos caudatus
TTTGTTTGTTTGTTTTGTTTGTTTGTTTGTTTGTTTTTCTTACTGAAAATGGCATCTTCTGTTTGGAAGTTCTAAGATGTTTGGGTCTGATACCAATAAACTCATTTATCCCATCAGCAGACCAACTGTGTTTTGCTGTGAAACAAGGATAGTTGCAGCAGTGTGTATATCCATTGGCTAAATCTACTTGCCAATGTGAGGGTAAGACAACTCAAAGGATACTTTGGTATCTCTGGGCAGGCTGCAAGGAGTCTTTAACTACTTAAAGGAATTTCCTTCCACTATGAGATCTGACAATTAGTCCCTCCATCCAGATGTGACAACCTTTTGCCAACTTTTTTTTTTTTTTTTTACTAGAATTTATGCCAGGTGGGAGAATTTGACAAAAGGGAGATAACTATGTTCAGAGCAAGATTTTCATTGCTGTAAAGCTCTCATGGAGTCCAGATGTCATATAGACACTGATGTAACTAATGCTTCTGCTTGGTAAATTCTCTCTTTGGATATGAAACCTAAGAGAAAGGACAAAATTAATGGAATTTAAAATACTTGCTGAGAAGCTTTGCTCTCTGGATTCTGCTGAAGCAAACTATCTCAAAAAAACAGAATACAAGTCATAACAAACCTTAAATTCAATCTGTAGTTTGAAACATTGTAGTCTTTCTTGCTGGAATTTAGTTGCATTCAACAGAGTTATATCCTAGACAAATACAATATAGTAATTCACAGGAGCTGGGAGGATTCTTTTTTCCAGCGAATCTTACTTAGTCTTTATAATGCAAAATTTACAAAGCTACTGAGAGAGGAGAAGGGTGCAGAAAATGGCTGTAATACCTGTATTTTCCTACTCTCAACTGCTAGTAGCATAGAGACCTTAAACAATAGTTTTGAACTGAGGAGTATGTGTCAGTTTAAAACAAAAAACCATCACGTTTGAAAAATGAAATGTTTGAGGCACACTGTAATGCTCAAGCCCAAAAGGAAAATAGGAAGACTCTAAGTTTCCTGAATCCCGTCCCAATTATATTTCATTTAATAACACTCAGTGAAATGTCTGGTGGCAGGGGAAATGAAACTACATGATTTTATGGGATCATTCATCAAGAACTAATTGAAGCTTTCATACAGTTTAGTGCTGATAAAACACTGTAACAATAAACAATAACAAAATTCACCAGAGAAGGATTTGTTTTGCCGTGAGGAAAATGGTTCGGTTTCATCCTGGGGATTCCTGGTTAAAAGAGTCTCCAATTTAAAAAGGGATAAGCACAGGCTCCTGTGCATAATGACAAAGTGGGAGCTGTGGCAAATGTATTAGTATTGCTCCAGTGGAGCTATTCTCATTGTAAGTATTTGCTATTGTGTGTGGCTGAGGCAGGATGCAGAACGACCAGTAGGATTTTTTAAAGTTAGATTTTTTTAAGCAGTTCCCATGTAGTAGTTTTATGAAAAGTAAATTACAGTTCAGGCACAAGCAACTGAATTTGTGATTTCAAAGTTACTAACTAGTCTTAGTTTTATTGACTGCAGAAAAATTATCCTATCCTGTATTTCTTCACAGAATTAGGCTAGTCTTAGAGTGATAGTTCTTTTTAACAAATTCTAGAGTGATATCTTGTCAATACTTAAATTGTTGAGGTAAAACATATTGTCTCTTTATTTCTGATCTATTTTCTCTGACCTGAATATTTTGGCCGTCCAGAAACACGACGAGGAGTATGAAGAATATATTAATTTTGATTTAAAAAAATGAAATAATGAAGGTTTCATCAATCTGCATGGAGAACCCAGGGAGGTTCCTTAGAAGGTGGCATTATATTCCAGATCTTGCCAGGCCAATTCAAGCAAAAAAATTCTGTTCTTCTCTTCTTGTCCTCCTCCTGCCCTCTTAAAGTGCAAGTCCTTCTGGCATCAGGAAATTTCATGCCACCTGTCTGTAGAACAGTGAGGCTCTTTTTTAAGTTAGACCTCCTCAAAGTACAGTAAAAACAAAATTAAACTATAATAAATAACATTAACGAGGTAAAATACCAGATAAGTGATTTTATTCTATATCATACCTCAGAAAACTTCATTCTTTATGACATTCCAACTAATTGGTCTTTCTGTATGATCTTATCAGAGAAAGGCAGAAGAAACAATGATATTTTGTTAATTAAGTCTACTTTGGTATTTTGTTTATTTGGATTAAAAATTTCATGTATCCCTAGAAACACCCTCCTGAAATTTTAGTGGTTGGTTTTTAGTTTGTTTGGCTGTATTTTGTCCTTTTCCTTTTTTTTGGGGGGAGGGAGGGTCGCTGGTTTGTTTTTTAAGGGAAATAGATGGCTTAAAATATCAGCAAATAATATTTGGAGTCTACCTTCCCTGTGTCTGGGGTATACTTTTCCTCTGAGATTGTGTGTTACAGATCCTTCACCTTAAAGCAGTCACTTCTATCATGCTCCGTGCTATCATGTTGGCCTTTAGTACACTTATATTTCTGTTGTAGCTGTAAAAGCAATAAAAGGGGGCTCAGTCAGACTGGGGATCCCCAGGTATGGTGCTTTGTACCTGCTGCTGGGTAACTTTGATGGACCTTCAACCCTCAGGCTGGCTGGGACTGCAATCGTAGAAGTGTAAATGTAAAACAAGGTTCAAGTCTCGGCCAGTCAAAAACCAGAACGAATTAAATCTACTTCCATATCTCACAAGATGTCAATATCCCCAGAATTCAGAAATATTTAATCTGAACTTAAGTCAGAGATGATATATAAATGAAGAGAACACATGAAGACATGATACAGCTATGGCTGACCAATCTTTATTTAATGGTAAATGCCTTTAAATCACTGGTATGCAGAGTTTGAAAGAACCCTAAGCTTTCAGAGTGTTACATGTTATCAAATATTAATTTTCTATATAAATTGAACTTATATTTATCAGACTATGTCTGCATTTTCTGCATTTCATTTACCCCAATAAAGTTTATTAAAAAAATAATATGAATTTCACAATACAGTAAAATAAGTTATAATGTATTGGATAAAGCTGTTTCTTCTGGATATATAATTAACCAAAAGGTTGCTTTCAGCAGTCAGCCAAAATTTTATCTTTAGGATTATCTTTTACAATTATTTTAAGGTTTCTGAATGATCACGTTTTCCAAGCATTTTGTACTTCTATTGTCTCATTAAAGTTTCCTTTTTCTCTTGACCTTTCCGTGCCTCTCTTTATCTTCTCTCCATAGTGCCTGTATAAATACTTCCATCTTGGCCAGCACAGGCCCAAAGCCATAAAACAGGGCATATTCTCAAGTGGGAAGATGCACCAGGCACCATCAGCTGGGGACAGAAATGATGCAGTATTTGGCATTGTCTCTGGGGACTGTTTGTGCTCTAATTGACTGAGCTATAACACCTACCTCTTCCATTATTCATACCTAAAAAAAAGTAGGGATGGAATGAACAGATGTGGCAGCCCTCCCTACACCTGTCCTTTCCTGCCCTGCAGCATGTGGCTCTGCCTGTCTCTGAGCACAAGCTTCCAAGCAAGGGATACAAATTCCTGTGCTGATCTGCCACTGGAACTTTGGCTGACAACTTCCATGTATATTTTGTTGCTTTGCCAAATCTTCTGGAGGATAATCATGTGTATCTTTGCAATGTATCATTCTTATGCATGGTGAGCAGACATTTCTCTTGATTTCAAAGGGACTTTTCCTAATATCTCTCTGATTCCCATAGACAATCCACTCTTTATTAAAAGAGCATGGACAAGCTGTCCAGGCTTGTCAAAATCTGAATACTACATAGTTTTCAATCAGTATGTGCTCTGACATTTTTACTTTTAGATCCTACATGGCTAACTATATTTTTTAAACTATCATCTAATTTTGTTTTAGTGCAAGAAACTAACCTTTGGCTTTTGAAAATTGTCAGTGTTTTCACTGAGTTGTAGGCTGGTTTTCAATTTGCCCAGAAATGTCTGTGAACTGATCACAATTAAAGTAATGTCAGCAGGTAAAAATAGAGGAAGATTTGTTTCCACCTGGTATTATTTTCATGACCTTTTTATTTATTTTTTTATTGTGTGTTCCTTTATTAACAAAAATTAGGAAATACATTAAAAAAAAAAAAAAAGAATTAAAAGCTCTGGGAACTTCTGTGAACAGCATTAATAGTTTCTATTCAATGGCCATTGCTGAGGCTGCCAGTGAATTTTCACTGGTATCTTTACCAGTATTTCACTGAGTATCCTTAAATTTAAACTTTGATTCAGAAAAAAACATGTGGGCATATCATTAATTCCCACTGATGTAGACAGGTGCCTAATTTGCAGGATATATTAGGAGTACCCAATTGCTCTAAATTGAACACGGGCTTAAATGCCTTGCTGAATAAACCCTTACCATTGAAATCGAACCATGGAAACAATTCAGCTGCACTGGAATCAGCCACATTTATCTATTATATAATGAATGGAAAGCTATCTGAAGGGTAGCAGTTGTGGCACTGATAATATAGGTGCTTGAGGAATGGAAGCAATTGCATCAAGATGTGCATGTATATGCATTATTTTATGGAAAAAATAGGTGTAAAATTATACATAATGAGTAAAAATAGGATGCATTTTGGTGTAAACTCCTCTCACGTACAAAAATGAAACAGAGAGAAATCATTCTTTGTTACTTCTCATCTATAGTTATTCTGATACTTCTAGGCTGGGAAATTAATATGGGAGCAATGCAAAAAAATTATTGAGTGGTTTATCTTTCTATATTGTTAACAAATATAAGTAGTCTATAGTGCTTGTCATTTAAGCACTTTGAGTCATAAGTAGATGAAGTTCTGCATGGCTAATGTGAACACAGACTTTTAGTTGTTCCTAGCATGTGCTGTGCATGCCTGACAGGACAGCGAGAGAAATTTCAACCAGTTTACTATTTCCCTACCTTCAGCTTGTCAAGTTTAAACTGTTCTAGCTTCTGCTGAGTGATTTTTCCAAGTGATTGATGTTTCACAAGGAAAGAACAGTACTCTGTATATATTCTTCAGGTCATGTTTCTTAAATGGCAAGTTGCAAAGAGCCTCAGAGTAATGCACATTTGCACCTTGGCTATCCTCCTATCCTTGCAAGATTCTTATGTGGCTAGAAGTCAGATTTACTATTTATTTTCCATATCAGATGGTATAAACTAGAAAAACAAGGAACCTGAAAGTTAAGCATAGTGTATTATATTGATATCTCCTAAAATGATCAGTAGTAGAATTTAGGATTAAATGTACATAATCTAACTCTCAGTGCTTGCAGTAGTACTGTCCATATCCAAGTTCATCACCCTAGACTGCATCTTTAGTGGCATAGTGCTTCCATGTCAGTAGTGCTGACATGGAAAATATATTTAGGGATATATTTTTGGATAAAACTAACATCATATTACAAATAACTATATTTAGTCTGATAAAACCTACCTCTAGTACCTTAATTGTGTATTTCATTACTTTTTTTTTTTTTTTTTACTGAAAGAACTGTTTCTGGGAAAACACTGATGATGGTCTTACAGTGTTTCAGCTTCTGTTTTGTGTGGGAGAAATAACAGTAATACTTGAGGTGGTAAAATAATAAGCAAGTCAAATAAAGAAAAGCCTTACCTGGGATCGGAATGCCTCCTGCTCATTTGTCTGGACTCCTTTCACAAAGGCTGGATATGACGGTGTGCTTCCTCTTTCAAAGATAATGCTTAAAGACAGGAATGAAAAAAAGAAGAAAAAGACAGGAATAAAACACAGAAATAAAATACTCTGTGTTCCACAGTAGACAACATAGATAGAAAAACAAGACCAAACAGGCTTGCATTCATTCTTTCATTTCAGCAATTTTATCACAGCTAGAGAAAACTCTACAGTAGATATATAGTTCAGAAAAGCCTATGGTGTAATCCACCACATAATAGAACACTTCCCAGTTCCCTAAAAATTGCTTACAACATACGAAAATGCCAAAAAAACACCCATAACCAGAATATGCCAGTAGAAGAGAGATCAAGCATATCACCAAATTCCTAAGTGGTGAAGTAGTATTTTAAAGAAAATGAAGATATTACAAAGCAAAAGAAAAATACCAAGAACAGTTACTATTAGTGACCCAGGGAAAGCAATTCCTGCTGACATAAAATCTGGCAAATGGTTTAACCCTGAAAAAGTAAGCAGGACCCCAAAGCACACACCCAGCTCATCTCATTGTTTTACAGGGGGAGTCCACTCTGCCGTCTGCCTTGGACCACTGCCACTTTCCAGGCACCAGGAAGGTTCTAAAGACACACAGATTATAGCACTAGACACCTTGAAGGCTCTTCCTGCACATTTTTGCTGTCTAAAAAAAAAAAAACCCATCAGGAGGACTAATAACACCTGAAAGGTATTGTGAAACAACAGGTTCGTTTCAAATCCTTCTAGAGACACGGCAACATCAAATTCCCCAGACCTCTAAGTCCCACTCCTTTCTGCCTCAGCTGCATGCTGTCTCTGTGCTACAAATTACCAGAGACAAGGAGGGTACAGTGGAAATAGTGCTACATGCAGACCCCTTTTGCTGTTTGTTACACAGTCCCTTCCCTATTTCCAGTCTTAATTTTAACACGTTCCTTGACTTGTTAATCTGTTTGTGAAGCTACTCCAGCGTTTTACCAGATAACTAAAAAACAATCTCAGATGGAATAGTTTTAATTTCCAGTCTGAATTTATTTGTGACCAATTTGTAACCATCTAATTGTGTGCCTGCACTAAATGGGAGTTTTCCCATTGAGTGTAATTGGATCAGGCCCCAAACCGCAAAGACAGCTGCTCTTATTACAGCGTGGAAAACAGGCAGGGGCTGGGTGTTACTGCATAATGACAGCAGTAAATTATATTCCAAGGGCAAGATCAGAAGCTGGTGTAAATCAATACAACTCAACTGGCTTTTAAAAAGTTATATCAGTGTGTGCAAGCTGCTAGGTTGGCCCAAACATTTTCTCAGTAGATTTTAAAGCTCATCCTGCTGCATAATGCATGCTAGGGAATTACTTCCAGCAGCTCCTGCACCAAACCTAAACCATCTGACTGAACCCAGGCTTGTATTTCAGAAAGTCATCCAAACTTGATTTAGGGAGTGTGTATCATGGAGAATCTACCCCACTCCCAGAGACACTTTTCAAGCATTTATTCTCCTTGTTCTTAAAGAAATCACTTTATTTTCTTCCTCACTAAGATGTCAGGTTGTAACTAGATTTCCTAGCTCTTTTTTCCTAATACGTGCTATAGCCCCTTCACTCAAATTTCCTTTTCTTATATCTGTAGTTCTGAACAATTGTTGCTACACCCTTTACAAGCTTGGTCACGAGTTGATTAAACACTTGTTTTATTTGGTCATTATTTCACAATTTTTCAATTCAAGCATTTTTTAATGCCTATCTAATTGTTCACAATCACCTCATTGGTGACTTTACAGGATGAGCAGGTAGCTTCTGATGCAAAAATTTACAGTCTGATATATTTAACTAGAATTGGAAAAAATAATATTTGTTTCTTTCCGGGAAGAGAAAATAAAGAAAATCAACAAAAAAACCCAGCTACATGAATTTGCCTATGGCTTAGTGTGTTTATAAGGAATGATATATGTAATAGAATTACTCTGTGGACCAGTCTGTTATTCCCTTTGAATATATAGAAACAATTCACTGATTTCTCCAAATCAGAGGAGATTTTTGAAAGGTGTGCAGCCACTCTCCTTGGAGCTAGTTTTGAAAGTGTAATCAGCTTTGATTTACCTGAAGATAATAGTAAAATTCATTAGTTTCAAATTACAACAGATAAAAAAGGAAGTTTTCCTGACAAGAAAAATAAAAAATACTCACTATATTATTGTATGTGTGTTTTGTGAGGACTTAAAGAATGCATTTGCATGTCTAAAAACACTGTCCAAATAAGAAAAATAACTACAACACAAGCTGAGATAAGTGCAGACAGCAACAGGAAGATGCTCATTCCAGGCCTGGTGAGGCAGATATGGGTAACAGAGAAAATCCAGACAAAAATTCCCTCCATGGCAAACAGTGGGACAGGCAGTGAGTGCTGATGCACAGCCCACCTCACATTATGGGAGCAGCACCTACACCCTGTGGATACCCAGGAGTAGGCAATATAGAAGTGGTACCTCCTGAAGAACTACTCTGGGAGCCTGCCCCACTGAAGGCCAGGGTGAAGATGGACCAGTGGGACACTGCAGGAATCCACATGGGATGATATCTATTAGTTCTCTCTCTCTCCCTTTCAAATCTCCCTGCCTACACCCCTGCCCCTTCTTTTTATCTCTCCAGCTCACATTTACTCTTAAATAAAATCTGTACTATTAGCTTCAGCACATGGTCTTATACGGACGTTAATTCAGGAACAAGCATCCATTATAATCAGTTCTTTACATGTTTTCATAAAGGTAAAAGTGCTGGTGACTCTTTCGTGCTTGATATGTCATTATGTTCCAAAGTTGACCAGACAGTGCCTAGCCTGATGCTGAGGAGTATCAGGAGCACAGTGCAGTAGCAGTTTTAGTACCTGCCTTTTCCCTCATAAAGAAATCTGGCTAAAAAAGCCTTTACTGGCCTGGGAGTAAAAGGAACTTCTACTCTGAGAGTACAGCTAAGAGGATAACTGCATCCATGTACATTCATTGTTATAAGGTTTTCAACATTATGAACTATTTTGGAACATCTAAGAAGGACAGAAAACGCGAGGATTAGTAACAAATACACATTTACAGTTTGGAAATGGGAGAAAGAGTTAAAAAAAGGTCAAATATGAAGAAAAAACAATTAAACCAAAGTGTGTTCAACTGGGTCATTAAAGCATAATAAGCAATTAAAAAGCTTGTATTTATTTAGTGCTGTGAGAATAATTTGAGTATAAGCCTTGTTAACTTCAGTTGTCCAAATCAAGGAGGATCTGTCAAGGAGGTTCTCATCAATCTTGTATAATGACTACAGAAGCATTTAGCTGATCTGAGAGGCACAGCTGGATTTTCATCCAATCCTTTCATTTGGAAGCTCTAATTTAACACTTAGAGGAAAACTCCTGTGTTGCTCTGTCAAACTTTCTCTGGATAAACTTTTTTTAAGAAGAATTCTCTTGGTAAATAAAATTTCAAACTAAAAAGTATTACTAAAGGTATAGCTGCGCAAGTTGCCTTAATTTTGTAGTAGTGAAGGATGCACCCCATAGAGATGGTTTCACCAGACCACCTGGATAAGTCAGCCTTGCAATGATATGGAGCAAGACTGAGGTTAGACTATATCATATGGAAAAGAGCAAGAATATTAACTTTAGTCCCAAGAGTGACAGAAGAGTAACAAAATGCCACAGAACGATGTGAAAAAATACTGACAAAGTTCCTGAAAACAGAATGTATTGGGCTATTTACAGCATGAATTAAAGAAGGGAGAAAGTCAAATATTTTAAGTGTCTGCATACAAATTATAAGTGCAAGATACATGGGAGATAGAAAACTTAAAAGGATACCATGGAATAATTTCCATAATTAGAGTAGGAATGTAATCTGGTTCAGGAAATACAGGAAAACAGGAAGTTTAGGAAATATTAGGAAGAAATAAGGGAGAACAGTGACTTTAGTAGTGTTGTATAGGGTATAGAAATATTTAAGGTCCCTAAGTAAAAGAAGCAGAATGACATCTAAAGGTCTGTAAGATACTACAGAACTGGAAAGGTAAGGTAGAGAAAGATGATTTTTATTTTGGTTCTAAATTTGGTTTGGTTTTGTAGTTTTATTTTTTTGTATGAAAAAATCCCAAATTTTTATTAGATCATTCATAGGATTTGTTGCTCAATGGAAATTTGAACAGCCTGAGTGTATGTTGAGAAAGGAATGCAGTATGACCCTGAATGGGAGGTAAGTTGTATTGATGAACATATTTTGATACAGGATGTACAGACATCAGGAAGAAAGGAGGACTTTTAAATTCAGTTCTAAGGAGTCAGTTGAAAATTGCAGAGATGTCTGGAAACAACTAAGTAGCCACAAGACAGGTTTAAGAGTTATAAAAGGAGTCAGAGGTTGAATATGTGTTAATAAAGCATTGTCCTTCAAGCAAAAACTCAAAACCTGTCTTTCTTGCAGTGTATGCCTGCTAATACACTTACCTGTAAAACAATAGACTTTGTCTCTTTCTCTCTGCATCAGGCAGGGTCTTCTGTCCTTAGCACTGGGCAGTCTTCAGCTTCTGTGTGCTTGATATGGACCTAGTATACCATGAAAATGTGGAAAAATTGAAGAAAAGAAGGATACTAAGATATTCAGACTACTTGATAGAAGAAGAAATACATTAGGTCCAAAAAGAAAAGAAAGGGAGGGCAAGGAAGCAAGATGATATCTATCTGTGATTATATGAGGTATTTCATGATTAAANTCAGGGAGGCTAGCAGAGGAATTAACAGAACAGAGTTGTAGAATATCAGGTATGGCATTAGTTAAACCATCCTGCTGATAATGATCATCAACAATGGGGAGAAGAGGATCTAGAAGGGTGACTGAGTCCCCATTACTTGAAGATCTTTTAGAATACGTTAGCCATATACCCACCAAAGATAACACATATATACTATTTGAGAAGAGATGAAATGACTGATTTCTTGAGATTCTTTCCAGTTCTTACTTTGGATTTGTTTATTCCTAACTTTGAAGGTAATAATTTACAGGAAATTAGATTGATAAAAACAAGAAGAAATGTGTTCAACATAAAAATCCATAAGGAAACATGGTCCAGATAAACTGCTTATTTACTTCAGCCGCAATTAAATATATTCTTCCAGTTAATTAAACTTCTTTCTAATATTTAATGATTCCAAAGTTATCATGTTCATACCTATGCAAAAGAAATGCTTCACATTTAGTGCAATATCCCCCTTGAGATTTGTAGCCTCTTATATTCTCCATTAATTTTATTCACAAACTTCTTTCAATGGGTTTTTCCTCTTCCAAAGCCTAGTGGGCAGTCTCCCTTTTTCTTCTGGGTACTCATTTAATATCTGTAAAATTATTGGTGGGATGTACAAAAATTTCATTTCAATATCATATAGTAAAATTGGTTAATTGTATTTTTCTTATAATAGCTAACAATTAGTTAATTGCATTTTTCTTTGTCCAAGGAAGAAGACTGACTGACAAATGTGACTGACCACATTTGATATCAGCTGTATTTGCCACAGTCACACATGGGTGCTGGAGGGAAGATTATGGAGGCTAAAGTTTGTTTAGGTTAGGATAGACTAGGAAATAATATTTATATGCAGGAAAATATTTTAAACATTTCCAAAATTCCCTATTCCTCGTCAGCCTAAGTCTTCTTGTATTTCTTTGGATTTTTAATCTGTTCTTCCACTTGAAAAAACATGCCTTCATCAGAATAGAGTAGTGGAAGAGTGGTCACTAGACATATAGAATACTGAGATGCAGGTCCCAGCATACCTGCTCTTTGCTTCCTGCCTGTGTCCTGATCAAAAGTTATCCTGTTATCCAGAAATGATTTTTTTTCAATCTTTTTTGAGAGGAGGTATCCAATAATTATTTCAAAAATACTAAAAAATTTATTATAAATAAATAGTTTATAACAATTTGATAGATCAGCATACAATGCAGGAGACATCCTTCCAACAATGCATCTATGTTTATGTCAAATGTAAGGTTGTAGTTCATGCTCAGTCAAAATGTGAAAGGAGTAAGGTCAAGATAAGTATTTTCCTTGTAGTTGTCTCTGTTGGCTTTTAAAAAGTTTTATTTAGCTACATCAAGATTTGGTTGTTTATAGCTGTTGCATATTTATAAGTTCCTGGCTAGAATGTACAAAGTGTAAATTCTTAGCTAGGTCATCCAAGAAATAGCACATTTTTCTCTTTGCTTTTTCATGTACAAAAGTAAAATTCAAACTACAGTGTTTAAAAACAAATCTGAATTTCCAGAACAAAATTATATTTTTGGTACTGAAAAAAAACAAAAACCCCAAAAAACCCTAACAAAAAAAACAACACCAAACCAAACCAAAACAGCAACCCAAATCCATACCTTTCCCTCTTCATTATTCAGTCTTCATTATGATACCACATATATCCAGACCTTTTTCACTGTATGTTCTCTGACCTGTTGTCTTGTCTTTTGTCATTCTGGACTATCCAGTGGCTTTTCCAGTGACAGCTGAAATACCTAGGCTTAGGTTTCTTCCAGGAGAGCCATATTGTTATAATTTTGTATGGCTGACATAAATATTTTTGATGGAATGAGTTATAGAAGCAATAGACATTGCAATTTCTTACTGAAGTGCATAAAACATGCAAGTTAAAATACTGCCAAGTTTCCTGGCCTCTTCTGCCTATAGAGAGGCACTGAACAGGCATCTGCTAAGGAGCATCACATCCTTGGTTACTAGAAAATATTTTTATTGGTATGTAAGTCATGTTAGAACTTCTGCTTTTACACTTTATGATACATAACTACAGCAGCACATATTCAGTGTGAGAGGAGCTTGTTCTGGAAAGCAGTGATCTCCAGAAGGTTTTAAACACTCTTGTAGCAAATGCAGCAACCAGTGAAATGACAGCACAGAGCAATTTAGATAGATGACATCTCATACCAATACTCTGTTTAATACAAAACATAATAGTGTTCAAGGGAATTTATAAGGCTTTGCAGTACTTTTTATCAAAACTTTCAGGTTAAGAGTTTGTGCTGCCACAATTTCTTTATATAGACCATACCATAAAACTAATGGATGGGACAGGAGTCCTGCTAAAATTTATTTTAAAAGCAGTGTGATCCCAGGCTGGGTGACCCCACATTTGGATGTTCCCTCACCTCACTAGCTGACAGAAATATTCTCTATGTAGGCCACATTCCTAGTAGAAATCTCTTGTTCAAAGGACTGAGGAAAAAAATCTTGAAGGAATAAACTGCTCTCCTCTTCATCTCTTACTTTCAAGAGAAGGAATGCAATATAATTGTAAAATATATTTT
>WEIU01015904.1:0-48021 GCA_013389925.1 Aegithalos caudatus
CCCTGCTGGGCGCCGGAGCCGTAACGTCACTAAAGGTCATTAAATGTGGGAATGATCGGATTTCCTCACGGAGCCTCGGAGTGCGGCGAGCGGGGTCCTGCGCACCTTGTGCGGCTTAGACGTTAGCAAGAATTTTGGATATTCGGAGGAATTTCTTCTCTGAAAGTGTGATTAGGCACTGAAATGGGCTGCCCAGAGGGCTGGTGGAGTCACCGTCCTTGGAGGTGTTTAAGGAAAGGCTGGACGTGGCACTCAGTGCCGTGGTCCGGCTGACGTGATGGTGTCGGATCATGGGCTGGGCTCGATGATAACAGAGGTCTTCAACCTCATCGATTCTGTGACTCAGGTTTGAGTGTTTAATGTTCTGCTACGCGAGAGCTGCTCTGCGTGAGTGCATTCCCCGGTTTTTAAATGCATTAAATAAGTGTTGAAACAGTGTTTACAAATAAGTGTTTCCTCTTAACGTCACAGGCATCCATCCCTTGGGAAATACACAGCAAAGTTAAGATTTAACTTAATGCTGCAGGGTCCTCCCATCGTACCACACCCGCTGATCTCCCCAGCCGACCTCCCCCTCTGCTGCCGCCGGCTCCAGGGCACGCCGAGGGCGGACCCCGCTTCTGTGTGCCCGATCCCGGTGAGCCTCCCGTGCTGCTGCCCCGGCTCCACTGCCGGCCCTGCTCCGCGCCCCTGGGCTGTGCCGACATCAGCACAACCCTGCGGATGGACGCCGAGGAGATACAGGTTTATGCACTTCTCCCCTGTTCCTCGCCAAAATAAACCCATAAAGTAAATCCTGTTCACCTGCTGGCATCACAAGTACTTGTGTTTGCTGAATCCTGCAGGGTGCACAAAGCTCAATGCATTTGAAGCACAAGTGATAAGTGTTTTAGGCATCATTTCCACTGATAATGTGCCTCTCAAACTACTCTCTCACCTCCATCAGAGAGAACTGAAAGTGCCATCTGTTTCCAAAATACAGTTCATCTGGATCTCCACTGTATTGTTCAACGCCTTTCTTGGCTTCCCACCTGTTCCATTAATAAGGACACTTGTGGTTAATGTGATTTCTTGCTCACCTTCTCTATAACACAGAGTAGGAAGAGAAGTAGCTGTCTCTCATCTCCTAAAGATCTTGTGAAGAAGCCTAATTTTTCATGTATTTGGTTAGTTCTTGCTCTTAGAAAAACAAACCCAGGACTGGTATCAGCTTGCTGGAGGACTGAAAAATTAACCAAGCTTTCTTCAGCTTCAAGTGCTGGTGACAATGCAGGACACTGGCAGTGCTCAGCATCCTACCTTTGTGCTGCTGCCCTGCAGGTTCCTTGACATATGCTTTGCCTTTAGATAGGCTGGGGTGTATAAAAGAAGCAAAATATTGCTACTGATTTTCATATCTAAGAAAAAGGTCTGAATATATTATCACTTTTGCAATCATGAAATCCATCCAGGAGTAGCTGGATAGTGCTGTTTCCAGTGTCCCAAGGGATAAAGCAGTTCTTGCTAACACACTGGTAAAGGCAAGTCTCTACAGGAGCCTCTTGTGGAATCTTTCTTGGCACATAACTTGTTGGAAATTTGAATTTTGCAAGTCAGTTCTACACTAGTAAGCAGATTTAGGCTTCCTTCATGAGGCAACAACAGCAGCAACAGCAGCTGACCTCCAGGAAAATAAAGGGCAAAGATAAAATATTGATCAGTTGTCTCAAAAGGCATTTTTCCTCGGATATCTTTAGTCTGTAGCACTTCACTGCTTGGAAAGCAAGTACTTGGCAGCCTCCAGCAGACTGGCTGGAGATGTTGTTCTGCAGGCAGGGAGTGGCTCTGCAGCTAAAGAAAACATTATCCTGAAGGACTGTGTGTGATGTTCCCCAGAGCTTCCAAGCCTCCCAGAGGCCCCAGGACCCTTCTGAATAGTGTAGCCGTCTGTCTGGAAGTTTGCAAGCTGCATTTTTGTCTGTCAGTCTGCACATTCCTGGAGAGATTACTGATGGATTCATGCACATTGATGGTGTTCATGCACACACCGGATACATCTGTGAGGCTCATGAAGCACACAAAGGACTGTCCTGATCAACTCAGTTTATAGCAAGGCTAAGTGGCACCCGGGCTGGGATGACTTGCTCATGGGAGGATGCTGAGACTGTTAGAATTTCCTGCAGTGCATAGCAAAACAAGGATTCACCTTCCACTTTTAATAGTTTCCACATTTTCTAAATGAGGTTCATCAAAAGAATGAAGTGTACTGCCATCTGTGTGTAAGACAGGAAGCTTCTGGTAAAGTCACATGCCAACTTCACCAAGCAACACTATGAAATAAAGGTTTCAGGAGATCACTGAACATTTGTTAGCTGGACAATTGCTCCTGCTCAAAGGAAAATTATTATTATTATTATTATTATTGTTTAAAAAATGCAGTCAAGATGATTTCAAGTTTAGTGTCATTACCTGCTCCTTCTCCTAATGAAAGAAAAAAAAGCAGAGCAATTTTTACAGTTACACAGTTACAGACAGATGTTATCAACACTTCTAATAGTCATTGGAAATAGTTATTTAGGTAGAAATGATCCTTGTTTGTCCTCCCTGGAAATACAGTAAAGCATATTGTTTATATATCACCTCTGCCAATTTTTTACTTTTCATGGTATTTCATTAATATTAATATAAATATATTTTCTTTATTAAAAGCTCTTAAAACATCCTGAAATTATTAAATTGTCCTACAGAACACTAATGCGGAAAGCTAATTTATGAATGAGGTAAACTATGAAGAGGAAAACAATAAAATCATAAGCAGAGAATGACACTAGAAAATAATTTAATGAAAGATGATTATGCAAGATTTCATAATGGAGTACCTTGCCATGTGTGACTTTAGTATTACATCAAGGGTGTGTTGCGTGGCAGTTGGCCAAAACTCATTGTGTTCTATTGTTCTGGGTGTGATCCTAAAATGTTATTTTTCGGGTTGCAGCTGTTGTTACAAATGTCTGCCCTTGGGTTGAAAGCAGAGGGGAGCATCCAGGACTCTCCCCAGCTGCCTGTCTGCATGCAGGTGAAAGCAATCCCCACGTCATTCCTGGAGCCAGAAATTTGCTGCCTGATTTTTCCTCCTCCTGTGCCACCATAGCTCTAACTGAGCAGGCAGCCAGGGAACAGCTTGTGGCCACATTGCTTCAGCCTCATTTCCTCCGTGGGAGGATCCATGCCCTGACACACTTCTCCAGGTCTCCTGGGCAGCACCATATGGTGACCCCTTAAATTGTGATCTCTGTTCTTCATGTTCATTTAATTCAAGATGCTTGAAGTAAACTGAGGCCATGTAGCAGCCCTTCTGAGTGTGTTTGGATGGCATACAGGGGGACTCTGCTGTGTGCTTGGCGGTGTGAGAACCTCTGTGCTGGATGGTGAGCTGGCTCCATTCATTGTGGAGGAAGGCTGGGGAGCATTGTGGCATTGTCTTATCTGTGCTGGTCACACAGCAGCCTCCAGGTCCCCGCCCTGAATTCCTGGTGGGACACAGTCAGTTAACTCCAAGTGAGAGCATACAAGTGGATGAACATATTCAGGTGTGAATGACAAGCAACCAGATCCTGGGACTGGGCTGAAGAATTAAGTTATCAAACAGCACAGATGTAGTCTTAGTTCCTTTTCCATATTCAAAACCTAAATCACCAGCTTTACTCCAGATGCGTCCTCCCATTCTAAATATAAATAAATACTCTATATTCTGTTTTAAACTGCTCAGCGGGAACAATCTTTACTCTCATTATTCTTTTTTTGCATTTCCATCTGTTTATCTTCTCCATTTTTCTTCCTGTCCTCCCCACTTTCATTTGATTTTCTTATCCAAACATTTCTCAGTATTCCTCTCTTCCTTTTCTCAGGTCCACATTGCTTCTCTGCATTTCTCACTGAAAATGTCTCTATTTTGATCTATCTCTCCTATCCCTTCTGACTAATTCCTATTTAGTCCTTTAGACAGCAACATAGATGGGGGAATCAGAACACTTAATTGTACTGTCAAAATCCTTCAGATGATTTGTTTCCTTTGGAGACACTGGAATTTGGAAGACAGGCAGTTTTCTAGGATCTTCCAGATGTTTTGCTTCTAGTAGGGATAGAAAAATGGATTAAGAAACTGTAATTTCTGTTCTTCATTCTGATTGCTTTTCTGCATTATTATTTGGAAAACACCAATATCTTGAAGGAGGAAGATGATAATGAAGTTATGATGTCATTTGTCCTGCTTGAATTTCTTATACTTTTATGCCTCTGTGCTTCTCGTTATGTTAACTTTCTTGGGGTTTTAGTCCCAGAAACAATTAATATTACAACATACAAAGAAGCAGTGCTGTAGAAAAGGTTCTAACCATTTACATACTGAAGTCCATGGGAAAAGAGATGTTACTTTACTCTTTTGTGTAAGCTCAGCTACTGTAGAGTTATTTGAATGTAACACTGATCAGCTTGAAAACTAAGAGCAAAAGAAACCAGACGTATTTTCTGTTGTTGCTGTATCTCACTGAAAAGTTATGTTCAAGGCTCAGTTCAGTCCTTCTGCATTTTGATATTTTCATGTATGTCTTTCAGGTATATACAAATGTACAGTTTTATTCAAAATTGAGATCTTAGGCTTTGTGTCTAAAAGCCTCAGGCAAATGCTTTAAACAAACTTTTGTGAAACCTGAGTTCACAGAAAGCTTTGTAAAGAAACCAACTGTTTCTATTTAATGTTTTTTGCACAGGCGTCCTTCTGCTGTGTTGTGTTTCCCAGCACCTTAGAGATAACATTTCTTTTGATAAAGCTCTATGTAACACCTTTTCCACAGTGCCAGAATAGTTTTGAACAACACTCACTTGCGAGCCACTTCAGTGCAAATTCTTTCCTGCAGGATTTTTGCCAGCTCCCTTGCTCACTGCCTGCCTTTTCTTTGCTGGGTTCTGCTCTCTGCTACTAGCTATAAACCACTGATTTACATCCTTTCAGACCACTCTTCCAATTTTACAAATAACTGAGTTCTGATCCTCTGCCCCTCTCAGGTTTGTGTCTCTCCTGAACTAAATGGGAGATTCTGTGCTTCCTTATATGTCCTCATAACACAATTGAATAAAACAGGCACAATTTGTCAGAACTGTGCTACCAGCAGAATCATAGATAACCATTCTTTGATTGTGGGCTTTTTTAGAGGGTGGAAGTGAGAGCTGTGTAGCAGAAGTGCCGTGAGGCGGCAGTGCAGCCCAGGGATGGAAATGCCTCTGCACTTTTGTCCCGGGGTGGAAATGCCTCTGCACTTTCCCCTGTGGTCAGTAGTGAACCATTTCAGCAGTGGGGCACTGGAGGTTGCCTCGTTACTGGGGCAAGTCATGTTAGGATAACATTAAGGGAACAAACTGAAAATAAACTGGTTACACTAGAATGGGAGTGACCACTTGGTATTGCTTTCCCTGTTGTGTCCGTGGTGTTTATTTCCTTTCCCTAAGCACAAGGAAGGGATGTCTCAGTATCTGATCTATTGCTATTGCTCCCAATACCTGTGCTCCCTCAGGGGAAGGAATGCCTAGTTTAGATTTGTCCTTTAATAATTTCGATGTTTATATTGTTTGAATGAAGGTCATACATCTAAATCAAATCTATACTGCACTCCTCCCCACACCAGAGAAACACAGCAGTACTGATTGCAAAGATTTTTTTAACCTCTGCAAAATCCAAGCCAGTGCTATGGTGTACAGAAAGGGTTATGTGCCACAAAATCCCTACCCTGAGGGAGGCATCGTGATTATCCTATACCAAACTCTTACGATATGAAGGCATTTTGGACTAAGCCACATTGATCCTGACAGCCCTAGTGGATTGTGATTTATCCCTTCCTTCCTCTAGTTTGGGATGATATGATGCCACTTGCTTTTAGCATGTGTGCATCTGGATTCATGTGCAGAAACCCTGCAAATAATTATAGGAGAGAACGCTTATGAAAGCAGATCAGTCAAGTTACAGAATTTAGGACATTCTTTAATTTGGCTTCCTGAGCTTTGATACTAAAATATCCTCTTACCCCTTTGTGGAGGACTGTGGAATAAGACTTATCTCTCTAATCTCACACTTTCAGAAATTGTTTTCTTCTGTGTGATTAAGGGCATTCAAAATTGTCTTCAATTACGCAACTAAGACTGTTCTAAATGCACTCAAATAGAATGGGAAATAGAATTAAAAAACAAACAAACAAACAAACTTCAGAGAGATGAAGAATAGTCCCCTCAACCTGACAACCTTCCACCCAGGCTTTTTCTTTTCTTGAGGAAGGTTGAAAAATACTTAAATGTAAAGATTTGTTAAGGAAACATGGCTAACTTTCACCAGACTACTGAGTCTCTTCAGGTAGTCTCCATGAGTGGAATTAACCCTGTATTATTATTTTGTTCCTACATTTTAAAATTAAGTACAGCTTTTTTAGAGCTCAATTCAGTATCACCTGGTCCTGAGCATTACTGGGTAATAGCTACTGGCTACACAGATTTTTCTAAATGTTATTCTCTTGGTATTAAATAGGCTCTTCCATGCAGTTTTGTCCTAAAAACTCAGAATATTTTAACTGTATTATTGCTTTACATTCAGATATTAGATTTTTCTTGCTTTGCTGTCAGACAAGTCCTGAGCAAGAGGCCAAAGGTAGTGCTGGCCCAAAACTTCTCAGTAGCTTTGAGGAGGCTGAGCTGGCTAAGCAAAATTTGGATCTGTGTCCTGGGCCAGGAAGGAGTGGGAAGAGCCATAAAACTGTGAGAGAGCTGTGTGGAGCTGGGTCCTGAGGCCTGAGTGGAGATGGGGAGCACAGTACCATGACTGCCTGAGCAGTGCTGCAGCCCCAAGGACGTCTCTGGCAGCAGCAGCAACCAGCAGGACTTTCCAGGGACCTTTCCAGGCGAAGTAAGCAGTAGGGCCACCATCATTTTGTCGCCTCTGTTAGCTGTTCTAGGCAAATCCCAGCTTTGCCCATGGTTCTAGCTGACCCTGCACAGAAATTATTTTTATTCCAGCTGTCTTCCTCTTTGATGTGTTTATCTTGCCAGTAAAACATAGGAGTCTTTGCCTGGGGGACCAATGTGTGCAGCAAACTTAGACTTGCTTGCAAAAATATTTGCAGAAGAATAATTCACTGTAAAGCCACAGGAGAGGGAGGAAGAGGGGAATGTCTCTCCAGAAAGCAGCTGATGGAGGCTAGGAAGGATTGTGTATCTACCATCTTGATGAGAACAAGATTTATCATACTGGTTTTCAGATCACTGGTCTTCTCCAGACTCAATCCAAGTCAATGAGAAGCTTCCCATTGTTTCTGTATGCTTACAGTCAACCCCACTGTGTATTAGCTTTCAAATATATCAATATGTGCATATTTGCAGTCAAAAATACAAGCTAATGGTTGAAAAAACCCAGAAAGATCATTAAAATATTTGAGGATTGTGTATCCTATGTTCAGAGTTTGGAAACATAATTAACTTCAGCTGCACTTAAACAATGAGTAAATATGAGGAAGAGTTCGTGTTTGGAACTATTTTTAAGTGTTCATTATTTTTACAGTCTCTGCCAAATAAGGCAGAATTTATTTACTTTTGTCTGACTACTTCATACAGCAATTATGTCTCAGATCTTTTTACTGTGTGATATCACCTCCCTTTGCTCTCTTTTAATAATCTGTCTCCTGTTTCATATGACAGGCAGTGTTCTCCCAGATCCCTCACCAGCTAGAATCCAGTATTCTTTAGCTGATGCCATATAATGCAATTGACAGCAAATTTTCTTTTCTATTAGAAACCTCAATAGCCAAACTCCAATTATGTTTCTTGGGATGTTTCCTATTGTTTTTCAAGTGGCTATTTTTTTTTAATCCTCAAACAAAGCTGATACATTGAGCAAGTCAACTATTTCAATATATATATTAGACAATTAAAACAAACTGGTAAAATTCTGCTAGTCCATTTACCTTAAGCAAGTACATTTTGCTGAGGAAGGTCTCAGTATAAGTTGGATGGAATGGGTACAGATAAGGAAAATTCATGTGTTACATTTTTATACCGCAGTCCAACAGCAATTTTCAGCAAGATTCATAGCATTTTGTTTTAGTCTTCTGTGAAAAGGGTTTTCTTTTTGCATTAATTTTTCAGTAGACACACAGACTGAATATCTGGTTTTCACAAAAGCTGGAATAGACATTTTTAATATTGCAGTGTGTTTGGATAGATAAATCTCGCTTGTTTTTTTATATACACCTTATATGGCTTTCTTCAGAATTTAACTCCTAAAAGATTCTAAGCCATTCTAATTGCAACATATAGTGAGCTATTGAGATATCCAGCTTGATCAATGCTTTAAAGAATCTGAAGATCTATGTAGGAAAAAAGAATTGGGTAAGCCCATTTCAGAACCATTATGACTGCACATCAATTTCCAGTACTACTCTTTATCCAGAGAGAGTTCTAAGAGGGAAAACTCAGTGATGGTAGTCATGGGTAGTTGGGAGGAGTAGGCAGCCATGAAACCAAGAGAGGCACAATATTAGAATACTATTTTTACCCTTTTTTCACTTGGACAGCAGAAGCAAGACCTGGAAAGATGGACAAACAGAATTTTTGACAGAACATTTCTCAATGGCTGGAAAAGTGTTTGAGGCAAGTGACCCAGCTGGCTGACCCAAAGTGGTATGAATGTTGTAGATTTCCAGAGTGGATTTTTTTATAGCTCTTCTAGGAGACATTTAGTTGAAGGAACAGATCAGAAAATAGAAGCAAATGAAATTTGAACCAGTGTGAGTTTTCCTGTTATTTTTCCAAACTTTTTTGAACACGTACATTCAGTCAGCTAAAGAACTCCCTCATTTGTCCTGCATACTTCTTTCCATTTGTCCAGCAAAGGCCAGAGTTTGAAATATAAAATGGTGGTGCTTCAGGCAGCTGTATTAAACTGATTTTCTTTCTGGTTTGCCTTAATATGGTACTGATTTTAGTAATTAGAATATGCACTTGGCCTACCTATAACTGAAATATTTATTCAGTATAATGTAGTCTGAAACTTTTTGTTAGCTATATGTTAAAGAATGTTCATAAATAAATGGAAAGAAATGGAATAAAATACTTAACAAATTACTTCTGGATTGACTTTTCCTGGACAGTATATAGGAATAACTCCTTCATTTCTCCCAGTGCATGTATTTTTGACTCAGCCATGCCTCTGTTGCAGGTTGTCCATGCCAACAAAAGATGTATCACTAGGAAAACCAAAACATTTTTCAGGGAACAGTATGCCTTGGATCAAATGAAATGTTTGACACTAAAGGTACCATCTTGACCTTGTAAGTGTAATTAATTTTCTTGTTAATATATTAGAATTAATGTAAGTCCCACAATGACACTGAAATAAGCACTCGAGCAATTTTTATTGAGCACTTGAGCTACTGTAGCATTTTATATTTAAGAACTATTTTTAAAAATAAAATATTGGCCCCATGAAAACCAGAATGAGACAATGTCCCCTTCTGAGGTTCACTGTTGCATAGATCAGGGCTTAACAGTCTAGTGGGACAGATGCCAGTTTGGGGCACATCTGTGTCCATTTTTGTTTCTCTCTCAATTTGGATGGAATTATTGCTGATCAAAGAAAGGGCCTAAATATTTGCAACCACAGTAGAAGTTTGAACCATCAGAGGCTGAGTAAAATCATCCTACAGGCTGCCAGCTGTTTTCTCTGATCCAGGCTGTTGATCTGGTACTATTTCTTACCAGACCTCATTTCTGCAAGGCTGTTATTCCTTCCATAGCTGGAAAATAGCTGTAACTGAGTGGAAGAGGAAAGATTCCTGTTAACCAGACTATCATTCAGCATTAGGGAAGTTGCAGTTAATTGTAACCCTTTGTAGTGCCAGATGACCAATCTTAGAATATAATGAATCTTAAGGACCTCAAAATGAGAGTTTCTGAAAATACTTCTATGCAGGCCATTGTTACAAGGACACTGATTCTGAAAACAAGGAGCTGCATTCTCTTTTTGCATGCACAAAGCTGCATTGTTATCAGTGGGATATGTTTATGTGCAAAAAAAGCTCTGGATCTGTCAGCCTGCCCTGAAGGCTTCCTGAAAAATATCTAGGTAGCCAATTGATTAGGTTCTTAATGAATTTGGACATTACATGTTGTCAGACTGAAATTTGACATAATTAAAAGCAATTTTAAAAGTGACCATGCATGTTTTGGAAAGCCATAATCATGTAGCCATAATCATTGGTGGAAACAGCCCTGTTGCAGTTAAGGCCATAATGATGCTATTTGGACCTGTTCTAGGAGAAATTAGTATATGGGGATGTAAAAGCAGCATACCCAAATCCACATATTTCAGGGAGTGGGGAGAAAGTCACAGCTTATTGAAAATTGATACTGAGATTACCGCCTTTTTTCAGATGTTCTTTGTCTTAGTGGTTTCACATCTGTCTAATTTCATTCAGGGGAATGCTTTTGGACTTTTGCTGGTGGGAATTTTATGCAGGTAATGCTGGCATGTCTTGATTTATATTGTTCCTTCAAATGGAGATCCATTAAGAATAATTTAGAAAATCCATATTTTGAATAGATTTTTGAAAAAGATCTTCTGTCAAGGAAGAGTATCATGTAGAGATACTGAGATAGAGTTATATCAAGTCATCTGCATGCCAGAAGAAATTCAGATGTGATAAATGGTTCTCTGTCTTGCATGTTTGAGTTAGCCTGGGCATTTTTGCATAGCAGCTGTGCTTTATTGGTGTGTGCAAGTGTGTGTACATAAAATGGTTCACAAACAGTATAAACCTCCCTCTAACAAATTAAAGCTTGAAGGTGTCATTGTGTTATTAATTAAATAATGATGATTTTCCAACTTTTGTAAACAAACTTTCTCAAAGAAGTATCCAATGCAGACCAAAATAGAAAAAGGAAGCAGGGGTCCCATAAAGACAGAGCATAAGGTCAGGGCAAAGGAACAGGGAGAACAGGTTTCTATTACATGTCAGTCATGCAAAACAGAAAGAATGTCACCTACAGAATATGCCTCAAGAGAAGCATGCACATGAGATGGTGCACTGCCAGAGCACAGGGCATACAGTGCATGAAATCAGAGAACACCTCCAAGGACAAAAGGTTAATGACGATATGTTCTTTTCTTGGGGGTCATTCTGTGACCACAGCCATCCACTGTGGACAGTAAAAGCCTGTGATTTCATGCAGAAGCTCAACCTAGAACTAAGATTTAAATGGGAGTGAAATATAAAATAAAATCAAAATTACTTATGGACAACAATTTAAGAATAGGAACAAAAGGCATGAAAATGAGAAATCAGAATAATAAAGTCAAATGAGAGGATTCAGAGGTTTACCTGAAAAATGGTGGGGTCATCTTTCATAGTTTCATTTATAAGAGGTGAGACATTGAAATGAGTCATGCTGTCTGAGCTCATTATTTAGACCTCACAGCCACTGAAGAGAGGTAAACAATCCCACAGAATTATAACCACTAAAATAAATGGACCTATGCAAAAGACTTTGAATATGTACTTATTCTGAAACAGCCACATGGGTGAGAAGAATCACATGTAACAATGATCATGACAGAAAAGAAAGGCATGTGTTAAATGTTAATTTATACTAAGTAGAATAAACCAGCAAATATTAGACGGGCCTTCTCAACCATGAAAATAAATATCTTCAAAGTTATGCATGCCTACTATGCATCTAGGATTAGATGCAAATTATGGAGCAAAGAAAGTTTAGTTGGGGGAATCACAGAATCATGGAATGGTTTGGGTTTAAAAGGACTTCAATGATCATCTAGTTCCAAACCCTTGCCATGGCCAGGGAGCCTTCCAGTAGACCAGGTTGCTCAAAGTCTATCCAACCTGGCCTTGAACACTTTTAAGGATGCAGCATTCACAATTTCTTTGGGCAACCTATCCCAGTACTTCCTCACCCTCAGTTCATTGGTGCATTTGAAGTCATTAGAATATCAAAATATATAATTTTTTTGCTGTTAATTTCTTTTTCATTTAAAGGGAAACAGAAGCAGAAAATTAATCCAGAAATTTGGTGATACCAATCTTTTACCTCTTCTAACAGCTCCTGAAATCTCATTTTCATTTTCTTTTCCATAGCTCCTATTAAACAAGCAAAACCCACAATAACTTTTTAACTGCCCTACAAATGAATTGCAGAGATTATTTTTCTTTGGTGTGGCCAGTGCTGAAATAATGCAGATACCTCTAGTGGATTTTTTAAATGTATACTAAAAAGGAAGGGAATTTTGCCATCTCTTCCTGCTCTGACCCTGCCAAATGCTACATAGGCTGGAATTTGCATAGGAGTTTGGTTGGTTTTTTTTTAGGTGTAGGGAAATCTTGATCATTCTTTATTATAATTAAAAATATTACTGCACTTTTCCTCCATACCCAACCCATAATGGAAAATAGATCTATGGAAGGCTGACCTAAGGTAATCTTGGTTCCCTGGACTGATGTGCACTTCTTTTGAAACAGACTCTTTCCCACGTAGCCCAGGGTAAGAGTCTACATTTATCTCTGAGTTGTTGCCTTTATTTTGCACTTTGCAGTAGATATATTCTTGAAGTAAGTTGTACAACATGTAGGTTTCCCTCTCCAAAATAAATACATTGGATCACTGTTATTCTGGTAACTCTCCTGTTTTGAATCTGGACCTGGCTCCTTAGGCTTGTACTTTGTGAAATAAAGTCATTCCAGTCTCAGAGGGCCAGTAAGCAAGAGATCAGGATATGTCTGGTTCATGGCTTTCCAATTTCATGAAGCTACGCTACCAGCATTTTTTAACTGATGATTACACTATTTTAAAAAAATCTTTGCTTTTCCAGCCTCTGGTAGATAAGAAATATAAGGGAAATCAGATCAAAGTTTTCTACTTGCAAGTCAAACTGGCCTCAATCCTGCAAATACTTTTGCAGTAGTTAAGCTTTACATACAGCAAAGCAGACCCCACTACAGGCCTGGTGATTTTAGCAAAACCAAGTGTCTGGTGACTGCACAGCTGCAGGGAAGGAGAGAGGCAGGATGAAAGGAAATCCTAAATTGGTTCAGTCCCCTTTACTGTGTAATTTACAAATGGGTTGGAGGCAGATTTTCATGTGTCATATAGTTTAATTTGCAACAGAATGAACTTCATCATCATCTTCAAGAAGTCCTGTTTGTTCTAAATGTGTGGATTGGCACAACATTTTCTAAGGAGCTCCTGGAATTTCATAGCTTGTCAGCCAGATTTTTTGACCACTTTGAGTCCAGATTTTTAAGCCACTTCCTAGAAGCAAAGAAACCTGCAAAACCAATGTCAAGACTTGAAACTATTGTTAATGTAGTGTTAGAAAATTGTTACTCTTGCAAATTTTGTACTTTGGGGCAGTGACCCTGAAGGCTTGAGTGAGGTTTCATTCATCAAAGTGGAAATACAGGTTAGTATTATGAAATTCTTATGATAATCCATGCTTATATAAACTGGGAAGTAGCATGAAAAATCAGGAAAATTATTTTATTGTTGTTTATAGTGTAGATACTGGAATACTGTGTACTGTTCTGAAATATTTTTGTAGAAAGTGAAAACACATGTATCTCAAAATAGTTAAAATAAAGTCATAAATTAAAAGAGTACAACTTTTTATATATACAGAATAAGCTTTTCATACATAAAATATCATCCTTGATACTTTCACTCCAGGAAATCTCATCAGGAAAAACATAATGAGAACAATGGCCAGAAAATTTGAGCTACAAGAAAAATATCACATGTGCTTAATAGTGGTGATAATGATACCCAAAATTACCAAGAGAAGTATGGGGCCTTCCATCTTTAAACTGAAATTGTCTGAAGTGATTCCAGAGCTGAGAAGAAGTTGTTGAACACAATATATGAATTGCTGGATGCCATTGCCTAGGTGACATTATGCAGGAAATCAGGCTGGTGGTGTAATAATTTTGCTAATCTATGAATCTACAAGATTTTATTGGCTAAAATCTACTATTCCTGTGTACCTCCTTGCAGATTTCAATACCATTATTATTTATCAAAGTGACAGGAATAAATTACAAATTATTTTCTACTCTTTAGAATTATGTATTATCTGCTGTAAGAGACAAGGCAATGTGATCACTGTATTTCATGTTCTGAGCAACTGTTTTACCTGTGAGTGTTGCTGAATCATAATTTGTTAGGGTGGCCCCTGTAAGTCTGCTTGAAAATATTAATGAGATTTCTGTGGTTACAATTTGCCCATTAGTGGTAGGATAAAAATAAGGTTCACAGCTGTCAAGATTTATAGTCATATGTGAAAATATATCTGGGGAGAAGGGAGGGTATCAGAAAATGAGATCAAGCAGTTACTTTGAACTGAGAATAAAAATATATCCTAACTAATTCATTTCTAACTCTGATATCTCACATAAACCTTTAGTAACTTCACTGTTAAAGGAACAAATGTATTCTGTCTTTTGGATTTATTATAAGGAAGTTGTGGCTTAATTTTAAGACATCTATAACAACGTTTTTAAGGAAACATTGAAAAAAAGTAACATTAAATCATATTACAGACTGGAATTCCAAGAAGAAAGAATTATTAAATTGCTGATAATTAATGTGTTGTATTTATTAGGATAAATGTGACAGGTTACATTTGAGGTTACTAGCCTGTGGTTGGAGTTCTAGATAATTTTTTTCTAAAGTAGGTGACACATAGCTATGATCCAAAGTGAGCTCTCATTTGGTTCTCAGAAAAAAAAATGTCAAAGCAGCTTTGACTGCACAGACAATTACACTGGTGAAAAAGAAATCCATTCTTAGGTTTTCTCTGGTTGCTGATTTATGAACCTGGACAATGTAATATTGCTTTAAAACAAAAATCTAAAATTCCTGCAACTCCCTTCACAGACTGGTAACCTCAAATGCATCTCATTAAATGCCCTGGGTTAATAATTTATTTAATTTTAATCATTACTGTGTTTTTCTGTTTGGAATATAATTTGAATTTACTTTTCATTGAATTTGCCTTTATAATTAATGATTTGATACATAGCTCTCCACTGAAAAACACATGACAAAATATATTTGATTCTTTATTAATCAATGTCTACTGTTTTTCATACACCATAAACAGAAGCAGCTTATCCAGTGAAAAGTTTTGGCCTTCTGCATCTGCAGCAGTATAATTCTCAGTGCAATCAGAATTTCTCTGATGGTGGTTTTATATTGGCTGAAGGAGACTCACTTCACACAGTAGTCATTATTCCATTATACATATCAGTGTATTTCACTGTTTTATGAGTTGTTGACCTTCTGTAGTTTTCCAAGGGAAAGAGAGGTCCTGGAATAGTGAGTTTAAATTATAATGCTAGTACTCTTGTGTCTTTTAGTCCCATTTGAGAGACCTTTCAGAAGCAGTCAGCAAATCTCCAGGGGTCTGTGGGACACAGTGTGGAAATCACGGACCCAAAGGAAATACCTGCCAGCCTCCACTGTGAGTGACAGAGATCTGTGTGTGTGTGTGTGTGTGTGTGGCCTGCAGCCTCAGCTTCAGCTCGCTCCTCCCCATCGCTGTAGTCACGCTCAAAGACCAGGAGTCCCAACCCACCACAAAGCATAACTAAAGCACTTATCATTAAAAATACATGGAAGAGGTAGAAATCTGATTTTGGACAGTGGCTTGTTTCCAGTCTGACCACAACACACCATTTTAGAGCCCATTTCCAAAGCAGTGTACTTTCTCTCCAGTGCAGGCGTTGACTCATGCTGAGGAATGTATTCCATTACAGCTTTGCTGGCTTGCACTGTAACTTCATGTAGAACCAGTTAGTTGCTGTGGTGACAGCAACTAACAAACAGAAAAAAACCATGAACTCTTTTAGGACCGGTCAGAGTAGCTTAATGACAGCATCCATGCTTAAAAGTGTAAAACTTTCTTGTTTTGCTCTCATTTAAAAGGAGATTTAAGGTATAATGTCATTCTAAGGCCATTTATGTTTCCTCTTGTGATATTAAATTTTCAAAGCTATAGAGACTTTAATCTATAGCCATTCTTTTCAAGAAAATCTGGAGTTTATTTCCCTAATAACAAACTGATCCACAGTTAAATCTGGTGAAATCCCACGGTCTTTTGGAGAGGTATGTGAAGACACTATCTGAGCTTGTTGGTGTGGATAATACTCATCTAGTGCTGAAACCTGTACAATACTTTAATAAGCTGAAATTTACTATAACATTCAATGGGGGTGTTTGGAAAATAATGTAGGATAAATATAGCATTGCAGTATGTTCAGAGAGGTACAAACTCATCAAAATTTCACAAAAAATAAAAGCCATAACTATCTTCATTATTGCTCTAATATTTGAACTTATTGCTCTAATATTTGAACTTATTTGAACAATTTCAAGAAAGACATAGTTTGGGATGCAGTCTATGAAAAGTGGAGATTTCTTGTTTTAAAGAGGAAAAATATTTTACAAATCCATTATTCAGTTTTGACCTTGGTAATGTTTAGAGAGAGGGAGCCCAGCTGAGATTATCTAGCACCCTGTCCAATTGCATGTTAAAACCCTCCATCTATGAGTACTTCAATCTGTCCCTGGAGAGGCTGTTCCAGTGATGGATAGTTCTCACTATAAAAAGTTGAGTTTTTTCCTAATTGAAGATGGAACCTCTGCTGGACCAAGGTGTGTCTCCCATGCCTTCCCCCCACCCCCATCTTTTCCATGTACCTCCTTGTGAAGTGAGAGCCACTATCCTGTTTCCAACAGGAAAATGTTCAGCCTAAAATGGTGCAATTGCCTTGTTTCATCAACCCAGTACTGGAGCATTCAGAGGGGCTCTTTGATTCCTGCCTGCTTGCAGGAGCTCCTGTGGAGTGGGCTCTAGGTAATCCCACCAGAGCAAGCAGCAACATGTGGTCACAAAATGCTCAGGGGCTCACCTGAATGTCCTGCAATATCACTGCCATGTCACTGCCAGCCCCAGAGATGGCAGAGGGCTCCTCCTGTGCCAGTCTGCTCCATCTGCAAGGAGGACATCTGGGATTAGTGGGCCACCTGAGCTCAGACAGAGGTGGGACACAGCACAAAAATAGGAATATGGGTACCTTCATGCAGGTACTCACTGAGAGTTAGGGGATGCCTGGGCTCACTCACCTCAGAGGAGAGTGGCTGTTGCAGCGTGTGAGCACTTTTATGGCTGTGCATAAATCTAGCACTAAAACAGCCATGTTGTTTTTCTGATTCATTGCCATTTTAATGGCCTAACTGTCAGATCCTTCTGCCATGATAAACTGTGCATGTAAAAATCAATGTGGAGAAACAGACTTACTCTGGTATGATTTGGGGAATTTGGCTCAGAAGTGATACATGTTCATATTTGTGCCTGCAAGGATGTATATTTGTATGCATGTGTGTATCTGTGTATTTCATTAATAGATGCTGTATTATTGCTATAGTTAGGTAACTCTCAGCCCATTACTTTTATTGCTAAATTTGTTAATTTGCCACTTATCCTCAAGGGACTATATTGACATTGGCAGGATAAGCCTAATGGCTGTTGTGATGTCTAGACAAAAGGAATTAAAGACACCAGAAATACTTACTCAATATTTTCCTTCTGTGGGAAATTTCTGTCTCACTCTTAGAAGCCTTTTAATGTAACTCTATTAACAATTTAATATAATAACAAATGTGTGCTGTAATGGAATAAGTGTAAGCATTTTACATGTATTTACAGTTGGCTGGGCAGACTCTCCCTGCCTAACACCAAAGCCAATTTAATATTGTGGATTTGAAATTAAACAAGGAGTGTTAAGTCTCTAGGAATTTTCACTGCAATGAAAAAAAAATACCATCAGTTTGACTGGTACTATGGAAATCCTACACTATTTTAAAAGGAGTGTAAGGTAAACTCACTCTTTGAGCAGCTGAAAAAGAACAAAGCAAAAATTGTGTTGGATTATCTCTGCGTGGGCAACATGATCCAGGGAAGATCTACAGATGCATAAATCCTAGGTCAGAGAACAACCATTAAAGTAAAAGTCTTGTCTGGGTTCCTACCAAACCACCAGACAAAACATCCTGCTGCACACTCCCATCAAAACTACTGCAACAAGAGAATTAATGGGAGGAGTGCTGACAGCTCTCTTTTCCGACTTGTGTCTTGATTTTTCTTCTCCCACATCTTTAAAGTTATTAACATCAAGATGTCTTCTGTGAAGAGGATCTGAGATTTAAGTCAGAAGACTTTCATGGGAAAACATCAAAAGAAAAGAACAGAAGATTAAAGGGCAGTTCAAAGAGAATAGAAAGGATATATTAGTGAAGTCCAGGAGAGAGTGAGGTAGAAAAGCTATGTATATATGGATATAAATCAGTAGATAAAGAGGTTTTGAAAAGTTTCCATACTTATGAAGATTGAGCTGAGTGAAACTCATCTGAGTCACCAACAAATAACTTTGTCAAGATATTCAGTGTTGGTTCTTACTAACTTCTCTGTTATCTCTGGGACTTTGAAGTAGATGTTTTGGTAGAACAGCTTAATTAAAATTAAAGAGAAAACCCAAGAGAACCCTTACACATTTCCAATGAGATCTGTTCCCGGCTATTGCCATCCTGTCCCTTCTTTCTGGAGTGAAGATAACTGCTTCATCCCCCTCACTGTCAATCCCAGTTTAGAAGATCCCACATTGTGTTGTGGGAAGCTTGAATCTCAGCTGTGTCACAGCCTGGCTCTGTCTCTACATTTGGCAGGGCTCTTGGCAATATCTTGATGTTTCCACTCCATACTCCTCTCTAGTACCACACAGGCAGATGAGCCTCGCCTGTTACTCTAACTACTACATTTTGCTTCATGATTGATTACATATCTTAAAATGTGAGGACAGTGAAGGAAAAATAATTGTTGCTTGGCTTTGGAAATCTGCTCATCTTTATCTTTTCCAGTAGAGAAAAGAATGTAGTCCATACCAAAAAGAGGAAGAATTTAGAAGACTAAATACCAAAGTTTTATTGCCCAAATCTTTTTCATATAGAAAACATAAATTAAAGAAGTGATATATATAACTAATGAAAAGAAACGCAGAAGACAGAATGAAACAGAAGAGGAGAGCTTGGAGAAAGATCTCTCAGTTACATATGCTGTATTGTTAGAAAGCTTAAAGATACATTTTGTTCTGGAAGTCAGGAATACTTTTCTCAAAAACATAAAACTCCATCATGACCCAGATTATGAAAATGCTTTTCCCTGGCCTTACTAGAAAGGAGAGTCTATGGCGGTTTGGAGGCTGTTTGACAGCCTGGAGCACGGGGCTTAAAATGATCTAATTATTTTGGACTTGATTTTGAAGTTAGAGAATACACTGTCAGTCAGCAAACCACAGAGCACATGTAACCCAAAACAAAGCTACTAACCAATTCGCAAATGCAACTAAATACAAGATTGTTCACAGTGCCTATGCATACTGGGGTAAAATATATATCCAAAGGCTATCAGAGACACTGAGTTCTCTGAGTTCCTTTACCTCATTCCTTACTTTTTTTTTTTTTTGACATGACAGAAGCTGTTCACAATGCTTATATGAAACCTAGCATACATGTGGATAGGTGTATATATAGGTGCACATGGCCATTCCTAGCAATGTTTTTTTTTCCATAAAACATGGTTTTGGATATTTTCATATTGCACCAATGAGTCATCACCACCATGGTGCTTTTAACTGGGATTCCAGCTGGGACTGGCTGTTCCTGCTCTGTCTGACAGGGGTCTGTGAGGGCATTGTGTGAGCTCCTTGTTGTGCCAGTGTTTGCTCCATTCCGTGCTACTGTGTCTCATCCTCTGCAGTAGCTCTGGCACTCACAGTCTGCATTTTCTCAGGCAAGGTTTTATTCACTGCTGGCTTTTTAGAACTGAATTCCAGGTGACCATAATTACCATGTTGTAATCAAAATGTTCTCTGTGTCAGTGCCTGAAACGTGTCTCTAGACACTCCAGCTTTCTGACACCAATACTGTGCTCAGTTAAGGACATTTGTAATTGAAAAAAAACAAACCTGTCGCTAGGTGATATAGAGACTGTTTATTTTTTGGGTGAGAAAGGTGTAAAAGGTTGAGGTATTCAGCTCTGTGGCATGCATTTTAGGTATGTGACACCCACTAACTCTCCATAAGTAATATATCAAGTATTTTATATGCATGAATCATATTTCCAGTTGTGTGTTTTTGTATAAACCACTGGAATTCATTATAACAGTTTCTCTCATATCATCTATCAACTTCCTTCAGTCAAGCCCTCAGTTTTTTTAAACACATTTATATTATATTTATCCTTTATTTGGTTGTCATCATTGCATACTAGTACTTCAAAGGAGCTTGTTCAGGTAGTTTAACAAGGCAAATATTTCCCTATAAAGAGCAAATTCAATTTCAAAGGATCATGTATTTATCTTCTCCTCAAACTCTTTTTAGATTTTTAAAAAAATAATAAGGAAAGTTCAACTAGAAAGATGCCAAGTATTGGGGATGTCAGATACTAAATAATTGTGACAGTTGGCAATACTCTGGAGTTTGCAGTACATCATGCTTCTGTATTCCCTAACCTGTGATTTCAGATGTTCTTGTTTCAGTCTTTACCAAATTCTTAATTCTGCAGGGAAGTGAAATATCCCTGAGAAATTTTGTTTTTCTGAAAGCAAACTGTTGCTATAGCAAAATATGATGTTTTAAATTTGACTACAATGGAGGTTAAAGGAGAGCAAGATATTTTAGAACATAAATCATCCCTACAAAATCACAGAAAATGCTGTTTAATAAACAAAATAGGGTGGAATTTGATTTAACTGGAAACTTTCCTGTAAATGAAAAGTCTCTTTCTTTAGTGGAATCCACCAGCTCATGTTTTCCATTTAAAATTGTTTGCATCTCTGTTCCAAGTACAAAGTATATATATATTCTTTAACTGTGTTCTTACAGCCATGTAACTTAGCAGATGAGGTTGGCCTTGGAGTACACAAATAAACCACTCACCTGGGTTTGTGTTCTGGATACTCAGGACAGCTGCCCCACTCAGGAGGAATAATGGAAGGAAAAGAAACTTGTTAGTCTGAAGGTGGTACTCAGTTCTCACCTGGTGGCTGGCCCTCCTGCTCAGACAGCAATTCCCATTGTCCCCTAAGCCCTGGTGTCAGTGCAGGGCTGGGTTAGAGAGAGCCATTGGCCAGTACATTGAGTTGTTTTGCTCTCCACAAAAGTATTGGACCAGAGGAAAATAAATTGCTTTGCAGGAAAAAAAAAATTCCGTTGGTTCTGAATATAGCATTGCAAATATTTGCCTCCATCTGGAATCCCAGCCTAAAACTGCCCCTGGCCTGATGGGAGCCTCTCAGCTCCATCTCCCAACCCAGCAGCTAAATCACACTGGCACTGGATTTAAATATTCACATTTGAAAACATCCACATCCAGGTCCACATAAACTCTATGATGGAGCAACGCTGTTGGACATCCTCAGGCCAGCAGCAACCCAGCTAGCTTTGGGGACAAAGTATTGTGTCAACGTGGGCTCAGGTTAATTAGCTGTGCTAACAGAAAGGGCTAATTTAGCTCGGGGCAGTGCTGCAAGCTACAGAGCTTTATGGAGCCTGTGATGCCACACCCCTGCATTAGAAATGCTGGGAGATAGTTTAGAGGCTTTTGCTCCATATGGCACAGCAGACATTGCCCTTCAGTCCCCAAGAGTGAGCAGTGATGTGCAGTGATACCTTGAATGGCCAAAGTCATTTGGCCAAGTCATTTGTACACCTTCACCTCCCTCAAGCTCAGAGCTGGATTTTGTAATTATTATATTCAATATTACTCCACATAAAAGCACTTCTTGTGCCAGGGGCAAGGTGTTACTCAGCATTGTGGCAGACTCCAGTCAAGGGTAAAATGATGTTTTCTTCTATTTTTGTTGCCATCAAAGATGTCAAGGAAAGTGCAAGTGGCTTCCAAAACTGTATTTTCAGGTTGTTATAGTCCTAACATTCATGTAATGAACTACAATAATTAAATCATTTTTCTTCAAGTGGTAGCCTAATTTGAGTACAGACACCACACACACACACACACACNAAAAAAAAGAGTGACTACTTCCCATATTTGTATAGCACAGGAAATCATTGAAGCTGATATAAAGGTGCCTCTCAGAGATAGTTATAAGATTGGTACTGTGAGGTAAATCTTTAATTACAACAACTCTAAATATCTATCATAATATAAAAGACAAAGTAATTAATATTTTGAATATTTGGGAACTAATTTTTTTTTCTATTGAAAGACAGTCCTGCAAATATGACTTCTTTTTCAAATGGTAGCTGAAAATGGCTTTTATGTCATCTAAGGGGTGTTTTACATACTTAAAATGCTAAGCAAGTTATGGTTAGCCTGTCAGTAATATAAAATCAGTAACCAATCCAGGAATATACTTCATGTAATTCTTTTGATGAAATGGTTAAACATATTTGAATCAAGCAAAACACATGTGAGTAGAGAAGTTTAATGACCAAGTAGAAATAAATGTCTTTTGCAAACTATTCTCCTGTTTTTCTAAAGCCCATCAACCACTGAACTCTCCCTGGCTTGAACACTGTTTTGCTGTCAGGTTGTGTGCCCCATAGAGAGCATAAGGTGCCAAGAAGGCACCACTGTTGCCCATCTTCCTCTCCCAGGACAGTATGAGCTATTCTCAAATTATTCCTGAGGGACTACTTTGAATATATTCCTTAATAATGGAAATTTTTACATGTCATGTGCGAGCTTTCTATGGAGTTCTTATTTCCAGTCCCATTCTCAGTTTTCTAAATAGTTTTTCCACCATTCTATACTATGCTGTGTGTTTTTAACATAAATGGAGTTAAAATAGTTGCCAAGGAAGCAAGAAGTGACTATAGTTAAAACAGTCTGAAGTGTTTATTGATCTTCAACTCAGGTGTTGGAATGGGAAACACTTAGCTCAGGGAATTTCACTTTCCTGAAGCCCAAACTGGATTGTTTAAATGCATCTGTTTGTGTGATGTCCTGGTCCTTCTAGAATCACACAACAAATTGTGTGGAGATACAGGTGGAGAATGGTAAATAGAGCTCATATGGTTAGAAGAAGAAGATATTGTTAGAGTAAAATACACCATTGTGATTAATGTGCTCGGGCACAAAATTGGAAAAATGACCAAGTTCCTAAAAAATATCTGTGGTTTCTTAGCAACTGGAATCTTGTAACACATATGAATATTTTGAAGATAGATGGCATAATACTTCATGTGTCTCTGAATTTTATGCTATGAATTAATTTTTAATATGATGTTATATCTTATATTTTTTTTCTAAAACTATTCTAAGGAGTACAATCAGACACTAGCAACAGCACAACACAATGCAAATGACCTTATTATAACAGTGTGATTCCAAATGAAGAAAAACAGCTTACAAAAAGCCTTGAGTCTCAAGGTGGGTGTGCTCAAATTCCAGGGCAGCCTTGTTGTTGTTGCAAGGGGACCAGGAGGTGTCTACAAGGGATCCTTTCTGACAATGGAGTCCAAATACAACATCCATATGGTGATGCTGAGGTTTTACTCCCTTGGTTAGTCCCTCAGCAGTGCCTTGAAGCTGGCATTGTGATCTCAGCAGTGCCACCACGTTGGAGTGAGGGCACCCCAGGCATGCAGGGCTGGGGCTGAGATACAGCAGCATGGGAAGGGAGCTCCAAGCGGGCCAGTGTGAATGGAGTCCACGTTGTCCTGCTCCCCAAGAGCCACAGGGGGAAGCTGGAGTGTCTCAGCAACTGCTGGGCTCCATGGCTTGTCCCCAGCAGGATCTGCTGACCGAGGCAGGACCTGGTGTGGCAGGAGGCTGTGTCAGGCTGATGGCCACATTGGGTGATGCCTCACTGGATCTGCACCTCAGTGCCAGCTGGGAAACTGCCTTCTCCCTCTGAGTGCCTCTGGGTGCTTGGGAGTAAGACTTTGTACTTCTGTGCCACCAGGCATGGGTTGATCCCTTCTTCTTTTGTCAAAAGATTGGAAAAGGAGATCTCAATAAAGGAGCTGCTGCTGTTGGCTGCTGCCAGACCTCAGGGTTTTCTGTACCCCTGCTCAAAGGGAACCATTTTCTTTTGCCATTGCAGGGAGAGCAGCGGTTTGAAACCACATTGAGTCCTCTTTGCTCCAGTTCTGGTCTACCCTTTAATGTGTTCCTGAGTATCCGCAGTGCTTTCAGCTAGTCCACGCTAAACTTGTTCTCCGTTCCCACTGCCAAATGAAGGTGGCTTCCCAGGGGAGTGCTTTGCAGTTGCTGCTTATCCCAAGACCCAACCTTTGTACCACTTAGAGGAAGGTCAGATTACTTTTCCCTTGTCCTTCTGCATTGCCTAAATCTGGCTAGCAGGAGGTAGGTTCCAGCCAGGGGCACGGCTGCAGGATGGGTGCTGTGCTGGCTGACTGCCAGACATCCATGCCTGGGCTCTGCCCCTGCAGTGTCCCCAGCAGGGGTGACACCGGCGCTGTCCCAGCCACCGCGCCACTCGCTTGCAGGGCTCCTCCGCGTCCGAGTGTAAAATTAACCACTGTCTCTGTGTGCCCAGGGCCAGCTTCAAAGCCCTTTGAAATTGTGGGGATTTTTCTACCCACTTCAAAGGGCCCTGGTTCATGAGCGTGCAGCACAGGGTGCACCAGTTAATTTTTAAACTCACATTACCTGAAAACTTCTTGTAAAATGTACTGGAGCATGAGGCTGGGGACGAGCTTGCTGGAACACTTGACAAGGCACAGATGAACACCTGGGATTAAGAATTTCTTTCTTTGCTATTTATCTTTTTTATGCCATGCACATGCCTTTTAATCATTCCTTGTAATCATTTACCTGTGTTTTCTGCTGTCCTGCACATTTAGTTCTTGGTTGTTCCCCTTGCAACACCTCACCCAGCAATCCACAGGACCCAGCAAGGTCTGCAGGGCTTTCCTGAGCTGATCTTACATTTCTGAGCAGCCTAAAAGTTTAAAACCCCCTGGCATACTTGAGTCAGAACCACACCACCACATACACAGCTCTGCAGGAAGCTGCTGCTGCCAAGGACAGTCCGTGGGCAGTGTGCTCACCTGTCGGTGTGCTGGGAAGCCACCCCTCCCTGCCTTCCTCCTCCTTGTCTCTTGCATGGCTCCCAAAATATCTCCCCCACTGCTGCTTGGGATGCTTACTGCCACAGGACGGTTGCTGGCAGGAAGAGAAGTTATTCAACAGTGTGCAAAAGCTGTTATTTTATTTGGTTCTGGTTTGTAAAGTGTATAAAGATACAGTGCAAGATTAAACAAACAAACCCAAATAAAACACCTTCCATTCCCTTAATTTACTTTTCCACGAGAACTTCATGTCTTTGTTTCATCCAAAGTCCTCTACATTACCCATTTTACATCTCAGCTCCAATAGTAATAAAATAAAGTTTAAAAAAAAGAATTTGAAAAATTTTTGAAGTAGTGCAGATAGGCAAAGAACATTTTATTTATAGAGCAAGGAATAAATAAACATACCTCTGAACTGAATTGGAGAGTAATCTCCCAAAGGGAATAGTGGATATCAAATTGCTTAAATAATTTAAAACTAGGCTGGACAAAGCACTTAATAATATATGGCAGAAAATAAGCCTGCCTTGGCAGGAGATGGAGTGGATGACTTAATTGGTCTTTTCCTCTCTAGCCTGTATTATTTTATGTTTTGTTACTGTAGATGACTCAATGTTAACAATGCTTATTTTCTTACAACTGCTTACTAGAGGATAGTATGTGTCCATGTCCTTATTCTTTATTAATTATCCCCACTTACCAGAAAAGCACCAGAGGTGCTAAGCAGCTTTTAGGAATATTGTGTGTGTCCCTGTTTTAGGGCTGCATACATAAAAAAAATGGCAAAGCCATCTGCCAGTTCCATCCTACAATAGGCACCATATATGTCACATTATTATCATGCTTTTTCAATCATCACAATCTACAGGGAACTTCTTTTTGGAGTCTTCTTGAAAGCATTGTAATTGGGTTTGTATCAGTAAAGGTAAAACTCACTTTTCTTTAACGTACATAGTGTAATGTAGCAGAGCTCTGTGAGAGAGGGAAATCCAGTCTGAATTGTTTCTGAAGTGGGCCCTAGATAAAATACCATATTCAGTTTGGAAGTGTTTATAAATGACACTAAAAGTGACTGGCACCTGTTGTTCTATCTTATTTGGCCACAAAGGAGCTTCACACCTCTTTGTGTAAGACACTGAGAAGCATGTGGGCAGAGACATTTCACTACAGACTTAGGAAGTGTTTATTGGACATTGGGTGGGTAAGTCAGAATGTACATTACTGAGGAAATAACAGACATAAACCAAAAATCATGCAACTATTACTTCGCTTGACATGAAATCTGTATTATTAAGAAAACAGACAAACACTGATCAGATAAACACCAACAACAAATATAGGAGAGCCTCCCTTGGTTTGGCAGCTGGACTAGATGAACTCTAGACTTACAGGAGAGAAAAATACTGAGTTTAGAGAGATGGAGATGGAGTACACAATATAAAAATATATAAATATTTTTAAAAAAGAAAAATTCTATAGAATCTATAGCATATTCCACACATTCTTCTATGTAAGAGCAATGGACTTTCAGAGAGTGAAGTGTAAGTTAGAGACACTGAGAATCTTTCTAATATAATACTGAAGAACTGGAATATTTTGCTTGGATAGTATAAAAATCTACAACAGATGTCAGACAAATATCCATTTAGAATGATTTAGGTGTATTTGATACTACTTTGGGCCAAAGTACACCAGATGATTTCTTCACAGTCCTTTCCTCCCTGCTGTTTATGAATTTGTGAATTAATGGAGAAGGCAAGTGCGGAAAGAAAAATCCTGGGAGGATACTTACAACAGGGCTTATGAGATTGGCGTGGAAAAGGCTTCCATGCAATTATTTATAGTATTGCTTAATTTTTACATTTGTCATGCTACTAAAAGAAGACAGAAATTGGCATTTTGGAACCATTACAGATTTTTTTCAGTTATTATGTTTGGTATTGTAATCCAGAGCACAGACAAGACATGACTGCCAGAAAAGTGCATTTACAGAGATATTGAGAAGTCTGTGGTGGTCCTCCTATGAGGATACAAAGGCTCCTGGAATGTGTAATTTGATTTCCATCAAGGGGTTACAGACAGGGCTGTGCTTATCAGAGGAAGGAATGTGCCAGCAAAGAAGAGGTGTTATCTTGCCAGTTCTGTGTCTGTTGAAAATACTGTCCCAATAATTCTCAAACTCTTTTCTTTACAACATTAGCAAAAGTTCTGTCAGTGCTTTTTCACCATGTCAATACATATTGGCTTGTGGTAGAGGGCATATTCCACATACAAATAGTCTGAATCATTCCATTTTAATATCTGGGTTACCATGGAAAAAAGTCCTCTTAGCTTCTTGGTTATTTCTGCTCCATAAACCTTCAATATAGCTTTAGGCTAACAGAGTTTCACATCTACAAATGCCTGAAAAACTCTGGAAACAATCAGTACCAGATATGTTGTGGATCTCCATTTCCTTCATGCATATTTTCAGAGGATCAAAATGAAAATGTAGTAGCACCTATGATGAAGAACAAAATATTAGCTGTATCTAAAGATAACTTATCTGACTTTGCCATTACCAAAAGCTGTTTGCTTTTAGTTTCTTTTTAAATTTTTTTTTCCCATTTTGATGGTACTCAATATAAACATCTATCTGTTCGGGTGAAAATATGGGCATTTTTTTGCCACTTCCTTACACACTGAAATATTTGTAGATTTTTTCTCCCTTACGTAGGATTCATGTCTTCCCTTGTTTATTGCTCTCTTTTTAGTTCACTGTGTTCTCCCACTGGAAGGCACAGCCTAAATAACCAAATACAAACTATTCCCTCATCAGAGCTGCCACCCTTTACCGATATCAACAAGCATAATTACCATAGTGATGAACTCCATGAAGTGAAGCAGAAAACACCTCCCAGAATGCTATCCCTTCTCTGCTGTGCCAAAAACCTGGTTCATTGTTCCCCAAAGCTCTGCTAGTATTTTTTCAGCAGCTACTTTTACTTGCCAAGGCTGAAATATTTGGAGAGTTCCTTGGGTAAAATAAAGCAGTTGGTGGAACAAACAACGGGAAACAGTGTCACTCTTGTTTTCCGAATCACTTAGTTTTCCCTCTATACCCACTAAAGCCATTGCAATACCAACCTCTTATTAAAGATGCACTTCACAACATTATTTGGCTGTTGATGTTCCACTTCCATAGGGTTCAAAGTCCGTTAATAGCAGCAAATTTAACTGGGTTTTTCTGAAGTTACATGTTCACACCCACCCTTCTGCGTTATCTTTCCTTTCCTTTCCTTTCCTTTCCTTTCCTTTCCTTTCCTTTCCTTTCCTTTCCTTTCCTTTCCTTTCCTTTCCTTTCCTTTCCTTTCCTTTCCTTTCCTTTCCTTTCCTTTCCTTCTACTGTAAGAAAATAAACTGTATCAAATTTCTGGAAATGTGCAAAGAAGACTTCCAGAGATCATCAGGGTCCTGCTCTGATGTTTCAGAGGAGAGTAGGTGCTGGAGGAGGTGAAATTCATCAGAAGCAGCTGTCCCTTCTTAGCTGTGTATCAGAAATCCTCCCATGAGAAGAACTTCATGTACCACAGAAACTCCAGGGGAAAGGAGGCTTTGCTCATGAGTCATGAGCAGAAGTTGCCTGTGGCTCCCAGGAATGGCCGTGAGTGAGTGCTGGGAGCAGCACATCCCAGGAGCATGGATGGAAGCCCCAGAAAAATACGTCACAACCTCTGATAGTTTCTCCTGGAGATCAGGATTTAGGTAAGTAGTGGTCTGCATTTCAGCTGCTTGCAACAGGTTGGTGACATCTGATTTACACTGTAACAAGTCTCTAATCTCCTTTAGACCAAAAATAACAGGACACCAAAAATTGTCTATGCTCTACTTTTTCTATTTACAAGTTTGAACAAGTCATTTTGGCTGCTCTGGTTTTGATGAAAATGAGTAACAGCCAAACATAGCCTCTTAAAACCAAACCAAACCACAACAATAAAAAGCAATTCATGTTTCCAAATAAAACAAAATAACAACAAAAACAACAAAAATCTGTCTTGTGTTTGGAAATGTCTGTGAAAGAGAGGTGCCAGGGCAAAAATCTCCTTATTATAATGAAGTTAGTTCTCTAAATGCCAGGAATATAGGATGGATCAATATGCACTTTACATCATTACCACATAGCTGCAGCTTCAAAAAGATGCTAAATTAATACAGGAAATAGGAATTATTTTCCAACTTTTCATTTCCTTTATATGAAATATTTCATCACAATTAATTTTGTAATATAGTTCCATTTATTTCTTGTTAACTAGAAGGCACCAGTAGTGACATATGGTCAGATACAATATACTAATTCAGATAAAACACTTTAGTTAGGTTTAAGTCAATTAATTAAGTACAAGAAAGACTGAGAGTGTTCCAGATAAACTAATACTTCTAGGACCAGCATTGTTGTAAGTACTGCAGCACCAAGTTCTGTGGTAGCTTACTTTGATGTCTGTGGGGCCATTCCAGACTTGATTTTGTACAATGTTCGCCCCTAAACTGAAAAAACAATTGCCCACTCTGTCGCTGTTGTACATGGAATTAAGAGCTTGACTCCAGGTAGAAGAAAGAGCAGAAAGGCTTTATTTACAATTTTGCACAGCCTTTTTATAACATGCTGTGCTAAGGAACCATGTAAGTGATCAGTAAAGACAACATTTCTCTTCATTGGTTAAATAATAGAAACAACACCTTTAAGAGGGTTGTTACAAAAACCTAGCTGTGTTATGAAAAAATAGAAGACTTATTTACATTGATTGTCCTTGAGAGGAATGAATTCTCTCAAGGGAAGAAGAAATCAGCTACTAGCAGGCTGAGAACTCCACAGACACAGAAAATCAGACCCACACCCACTCTACAGGAAGAAACTTATTTTTCTCAAATATAAAACAAGAACTTTTAAGCCGCTGAAAGAAAACATGATCATTGAGCACTCGGCACTTCCAATTCCACCACTAAACCATGGCTCCAGATGCCACATCTACACATCCTTAAAATACCTCAAGGGATGGTGATTCAACCACTTCCCTGTACAACCTTCTCCAATGCTTGACAATCCTTTCCATGCAGAAATTTTTCCTAATATCCAATCTAAGTCTCCCTTGGCACAACTTGAGGCCACTTCTCCTTGCTCTATGGCATGTTACCTGGGAGAAGAGGCTGATCTCCACTTTGCTAGAACCTCCTTCCAGGCAGTTGTAGAGAGAGATCCAGTCTCATCCCAGCACTCTTCTCCAGGCTAAACAACCCCAGCTCCACCAGTTGTTCTCACAGGACCTGTGCTCCAGACCCTTCCCCAGTTCTGTTGCTCTTCTCCAGCCCCTCAATGTCCTTCCTGAAATGAGGAGCCCAGAACTGAACACAGCTCTCAAGGCATGGACTCACAGTGCCCAGTACAGGGGATCAGTCCCTGCCCTGCTCCTGCTGGCCCCACTATTGCTGACACAGGCCAGGTTGCCATTGGCCTTCTTGGCCCCCTGGGCACACCTGGCTCATGTTCAGCACCCTCAGCCCCTTTTCCCCAGGGCAGCTTTCCAGCTACTCTTGTCTCCTTGTAGCACTGCCTGGGGTTGTTGTGACCCAAGTGCAGGAATCAGCACTTGGCTGTGGATGCTGAATGTGAGGAATCAGGCAGCAGAACAGTGACTGTGTGAAAATAAGTCACATAACCTTCTCACATTGGCCTGAGAAAGTGGCCTGGGACAAATTCAAACTCAAATTCAAACAAATTCAAAGTCCTTTGAGAAGGGAAAATAGTCCTTGCAGGTGTTGTTTGTCTCCTGTGAGGAACCCAAATAGTCCTTGGAGAAGGGAAGACAGTCCTTGCAGGTGTTGTTTGTCTTCTGTTGTTTACTGGCAAGGAAATGGTCAAGGGGTGTTGTTCCTAATTGTCTAATGATGGTTTTTGTATTGGTTTGTTAACCAGTAGGATTTTATCCTTTTGGAACTGTCTATAAAAGAGGACTTGGAAAAGTAAATTTTGCTATCACCTGCCGAAAACTAGAGGGTCTCATGTTGTAATTCCCACATTCCCTAATACAATAGCAACACTTGGCCTTGTTTTACCTCACACAATTTGCCTCATCCCATCAATCCAGGCTGTCCAGATACCTCTGTAGAGCTTTTCTACCCTCCAGCAGATCAATGCACATGACCAACTGGGTGTCATCTACAAACTGACTGAGGGTGCCCTACATCCTCTCATCCAGGTCATCAATGAAGACATTAAACAGGATTGGCCCCAGTACTGAGCCCTGGGGAACACTGCTAGTGCCCAGCCACCAGCTGGATTTTGTTCCATTCACCACCAATCTGGGCTCCACCATCCAGCCAGATTTTTACCCAGCCAAGAGCACATCCAGGCCATGAGCAGTCAGTTTCTTCTGGAGAATGCTGTGGGAAATGGTGTCAAAGGCTTTACAAAGTCCAGGTAGACAATGTTCTCAGCCTCTCCCTTCTCTGCAAAGCTCATCACCTTGTCAGAGAAGCAGATCAGGTCANAATGTTCGCCCCTAAACTGAAAAAACAATTGCCCACTCTGTCGCTGTTGTACATGGAATTAAGAGCTTGACTCCAGGTAGAAGAAAGAGCAGAAAGGCTTTATTTACAATTTTGCACAGCCTTTTTATAACATGCTGTGCTAAGGAACCATGTAAGTGATCAGTAAAGACAACATTTCTCTTCATTGGTTAAATAATAGAAACAACACCTTTAAGAGGGTTGTTACAAAAACCTAGCTGTGTTATGAAAAAATAGAAGACTTATTTACATTGATTGTCCTTGAGAGGAATGAATTCTCTCAAGGGAAGAAGAAATCAGCTACTAGCAGGCTGAGAACTCCACAGACACAGAAAATCAGACCCACACCCACTCTACAGGAAGAAACTTATTTTTCTCAAATATAAAACAAGAACTTTTAAGCCGCTGAAAGAAAACATGATCATTGAGCACTCGGCACTTCCAATTCCACCACTAAACCATGGCTCCAGATGCCACATCTACACATCCTTAAAATACCTCAAGGGATGGTGATTCAACCACTTCCCTGTACAACCTTCTCCAATGCTTGACAATCCTTTCCATGCAGAAATTTTTCCTAATATCCAATCTAAGTCTCCCTTGGCACAACTTGAGGCCACTTCTCCTTGCTCTATGGCATGTTACCTGGGAGAAGAGGCTGATCTCCACTTTGCTAGAACCTCCTTCCAGGCAGTTGTAGAGAGAGATCCAGTCTCATCCCAGCACTCTTCTCCAGGCTAAACAACCCCAGCTCCACCAGTTGTTCTCACAGGACCTGTGCTCCAGACCCTTCCCCAGTTCTGTTGCTCTTCTCCAGCCCCTCAATGTCCTTCCTGAAATGAGGAGCCCAGAACTGAACACAGCTCTCAAGGCATGGACTCACAGTGCCCAGTACAGGGGATCAGTCCCTGCCCTGCTCCTGCTGGCCCCACTATTGCTGACACAGGCCAGGTTGCCATTGGCCTTCTTGGCCCCCTGGGCACACCTGGCTCATGTTCAGCACCCTCAGCCCCTTTTCCCCAGGGCAGCTTTCCAGCTACTCTTGTCTCCTTGTAGCACTGCCTGGGGTTGTTGTGACCCAAGTGCAGGAATCAGCACTTGGCTGTGGATGCTGAATGTGAGGAATCAGGCAGCAGAACAGTGACTGTGTGAAAATAAGTCACATAACCTTCTCACATTGGCCTGAGAAAGTGGCCTGGGACAAATTCAAACTCAAATTCAAACAAATTCAAAGTCCTTTGAGAAGGGAAAATAGTCCTTGCAGGTGTTGTTTGTCTCCTGTGAGGAACCCAAATAGTCCTTGGAGAAGGGAAGACAGTCCTTGCAGGTGTTGTTTGTCTTCTGTTGTTTACTGGCAAGGAAATGGTCAAGGGGTGTTGTTCCTAATTGTCTAATGATGGTTTTTGTATTGGTTTGTTAACCAGTAGGATTTTATCCTTTTGGAACTGTCTATAAAAGAGGACTTGGAAAAGTAAATTTTGCTATCACCTGCCGAAAACTAGAGGGTCTCATGTTGTAATTCCCACATTCCCTAATACAATAGCAACACTTGGCCTTGTTTTACCTCACACAATTTGCCTCATCCCATCAATCCAGGCTGTCCAGATACCTCTGTAGAGCTTTTCTACCCTCCAGCAGATCAATGCACATGACCAACTGGGTGTCATCTACAAACTGACTGAGGGTGCCCTACATCCTCTCATCCAGGTCATCAATGAAGACATTAAACAGGATTGGCCCCAGTACTGAGCCCTGGGGAACACTGCTAGTGCCCAGCCACCAGCTGGATTTTGTTCCATTCACCACCAATCTGGGCTCCACCATCCAGCCAGATTTTTACCCAGCCAAGAGCACATCCAGGCCATGAGCAGTCAGTTTCTTCTGGAGAATGCTGTGGGAAATGGTGTCAAAGGCTTTACAAAGTCCAGGTAGACAATGTTCTCAGCCTCTCCCTTCTCTGCAAAGCTCATCACCTTGTCAGAGAAGCAGATCAGGTCAGTCAGTAGGACCATTGTCCAGAAATTTTCAGTGAATAAACAGTAAAAATATTAACAATGTTCTCCCTCCTTAGCAAACATTTGCTAATGGATTTCACAATAACAATACGTGTTTTCAGGATAAAATCACATACAAACTAAACATGTTATATTCTGTATGGGAACACTAACAGTTTTCTATCTTCATTACAGATGGGTTGGACACAAACTTTTTTTGCTGCAGTTATTAAATCATATTGCATGTTTCTGTGTTGACATGCCTGGACTTCTTCCAGAATGCTATTGATACAGAAAGCTGCGTAATTTCTGACACTGGCTAATTTTTGAACAATGTTGTTTTTCTGTTTTTTGGACACACAACTCTGTGACTGATGGCTTATTTTATCAACAGGATACAGTAATCTTACTAGTTTGCATGTGAAACATGGCAGGGTATCAAAATGACTACCCAAATAACCATGAAAACTGAGTTGTTTGATTAGTCTAAACCCTTGGAGTTCTTTAAAAAAAATTTCGCCTGGCTCCCTAATTCCATTCATTGCCTTCCTTCTGTTCGTATGTGACAGCAACAATTTTCCAGCCAGGAGTTATAACATGGCCCAAGAGCCTTTTTAGCTAATTAACCCCTCTCCATAGCATATGTACAGTCAAATGAGGTCTCAGGAGTGAATGAGGAGTTTTCCTTCTAGCCCTTTGAATAAAACTGCAATTTAATAACAATTTTACACCACATAATTTTTGCACTTCTTTTGAGCAAAAGAATTTCCAGATAAATCCGCTTCTTAAATTTTAGGAGAAATTTCTGGTGAATGAAGCAAGACATCACAATGTTGCTCATTGTTGAATTTTGATTAATGTTCCCACTCAATTGCTGAATCACTCTCTTTCCAGCATATGCAAATATTTGGTTTCATTCTTTTTCTGGAGCATATTCTGTAAAGCCCACTGATGTAGTATCCAAGCAAATTTTCAACATCAACCAAAATATTACCCATGCAGTAGAACTTTGATGACATCCCTCTATTAAGGGTCACAGACTGCTCAACCATCTCAGCATTCACACTAAACAACTAAGTGTTTTTCTGTTGTTTTTCATAGAAAAGAAAACAGTGGCATCTAGCACTGAGGAATCTCTTAGTTCAGGTCTGTGGCTGCAGAGTAAACCAGAACTGATGTCAAACCTCCAGGCATACCAGAGGCAGAGCTGAGATCTGCAATCCTTACAGAGACAGCTTTACAAAACTTGTTTACAGTCAAATATTTGATGCTAACAAAAGTTAAATAATTGGGGTAAATTTCATAACATCTGTGATTAATCTAATGCAGGTTTTCCAGCAGTTCAACCACATCCATGAATAAATCAGTTTTCCTTTCTTGCAAGTCTTTTTTTTTTTTTTTAATAAATCTTCCTTAGTCTGGCTGTAATCTGAAGCTCATTATTGATGAGAGTGTTGAAAATAGAATGTCATTCTCCAGCAGCTTGATAGTGAAGCAGACATCTGGTGCTCTTTTGCTATTTTATGCTTTTTAATAAACTGTCAAAGACTGCAAGATATGCCTTAACACAAACAGCCATTATGTAAAGTCTAGAGGAAGAATCTTCCAAAATCAAATTATGGCCTGGGTTCTTGGGTCACTAAATTCTCATATCATGGCCATGAAGTCCCTCTTCTGGCTGCTTTTCCCTTTCCTCTACCTCCCTCCCTTCTGCATCTTTCCCAACTGTCTCAGCAAAGAGCAGTTGTACGTTTACTGCAAGAGTACCCCTGACTTTCCCAGAACACAGCTGATCTTCTGGGAATAACCCTACTCAATCTGTGTGATCCTCAGAGTGCTGAATGGACATAGTACCGTATTTCTGGAGGCTCTCCCTGGAAAATCTAAACACCCATGCATACATTGAACTTCAAATGCAAAAAACCCCCAAACCAACAAACAAAAAACACCCAAAAAAATCAGGTAAAAAGGCCCCCACCAGGAAAAGGTGTTGGATTTTTTTGTGGGGTTTTTGTTGTTTTTGTTGTTATTGTTGTGGGATTTTGTTTGTTTTGTTGTTTTTTGTTTGTTTGTTTCCCTACAATCATTGGTTTCTACACCAGTATTTTTCTGAGTCAGTATGAAATCACAGTCCAACCTCCAAAAACACTCTTGCTGGAAATGTTCTTTTCCCTCCTTCCACAATTTGTTATACTGAATTTACAAAAAACAACCAACAAAATGAAAAAAAAACCACTCCTCACCTCCCTCCTCCGTGAAACAAAGTGTCTTTATAACACTGAAACTTTTATTGCTGTTGCCAAGGTCAAACACAGGTTTCTGCTAAATCGAAGCCGTTATGAATCCTGTCTCAGAAGCGCCTCTGGAAGACATGGCTTGATGGCTCTCTGGAATCAGCCATGGCTCCCAGTGTCTCAGGCCTGCAGAGCACCTTCCCTGTTACTCAATAATCACTAGGCATTTCTCCATGCCCTGGCCCTTGTGAAGAACAAGTTGTTATTCTCTGATGGACAGGAGGTGCATATTACAGCACTCTTAAGGTGCTGTGGCTAATATTTTCGCGGAGAATTTGGGTGGAGAATGCTTTGTTGTTATTCAGTCATTTTGAAATCACTCTTAATGCATGTCAAGTTAACCAAAGATGCAAATAAAACCATTCATTCATCAAAACCAAGCAGACCATGCAGCCTAAAAGGCTTACAAAAGACAGAGGTGAAGAAAAGAGAGGAAGAGTGCACTTAATCTGTTTGAGTTTGGGACAGGTGGGGGAGAGCACTGCGTAGACAGTGTGACCACACCCGGTGGGAACATTCCTGGATTGCCACCAGTCTCATTACTAAGGTACAGACCAGGTACTGCTCATCTATATTCTAGCTGCAAAAGATTCAGAAGGCTTCTGTGTTTTTACTTCAGGATCTCCTCAGTCTGACACACAGCAGACCACAGAAAACTGGGTCTCCCCATTTAGTATCCAGGCACTTCTATTGCTCGGTAACCCTTGTATCTCTTGGGTTGCAATAGCTGCAACTGGTCAGGCACTGCCCAGAGCCTTCCACCCATTTCCCAGCAGAAGTGAAAGAGGTGAACTCTGACATGAGGAAGACTCTGCTTTGAGGCAGGGAATTGGAGGAGAAAATACCTTTAATGTATTGCCATATGGCAGCTTCCATAAGAGAGGAAATATTGATGGGCCATGTGGCTCAGTTTTCTCTCTCTCAAAACCTAAAGTAGATCCCTTTGAAAAATGGGTCAAAGCAAACTCCCTTTTCTCTCCTACAGCAGTGCTCTCATAGCCATCATTTGCATCTCAAATGATTTCTTGAGCTTTGATATCACTTGAAATCAAGTGGTTTGCTTTGTGGCTTATTTAGAAACTCCCAGGATCTCCTTTCCTTGTACTTGCTCTGTCCCTCCTGAACCGACATAAACTCCATGCAAACAGCACCTACATTTCCCTCTGCTTTGTTCAGTGTCTTGCTAAAGTGCTGCATAACATTGGGAAGATTGCCAAGTCAGCCTCCAGTCAAGCCTCCTTTGAAAGACCCTCTGGACTTCATTTGCACAGGTGCAGCCCCGAGCACAGAGGAAGATTAACCACACGTGTACCTTGAGCTCTCAGCTGAGCTCCGTGTGGGAGCTCAGAACTCCAGTGAGAGACACATTAAAAACTGCAGGAGTTATTGCAGACAGAAGAAATGACAGAAGGAGAGGGCTTGCACATATTATATACATATACATGTATAAAAAAGACTGATTGTAGTTAGTGAAAAGATTTAAAGGACTTCAACAAGCTTTGGATCAGATCATGCTCTTTTTTTTTAAACTTTGGGTACAAAGCTTTTGCTAGTACAAGGCAAACTGGTTTAAGTATTTCCTGTGACTCATTGAAAAGTAAATGAGCTATTTAATGCAACTGTTACTTTCATTTCAATGGATATAATCTAACAGCAGCCCAACTACATAGGCAGAATTACATAAATCACTGCTGAGCTAGTAGCAACTGATAAGATAATTGCTAAAACACCATTTACAGGAAAGTAGTCTGTGTGGAAAAGCAGTGTTGGATTGATGCTTATTTAATTTCTCTGTGACTTCAGTTCTAGCCCCTTGTTTATTAACCTTACCTGCCTAATTTAAATAATGGGATGCTGTGTGCTTTTCTGTGTCACAGAGAATATTACCAGATGCTGGTCTCAATATAGAAGGAAAGTCTTGAGATATAGTTAACTGTGCAGTAACTCTGCTCCTAAAAGTTAGAATTTTTGAGCTAAAAGCATGTTCCACTTTTAATGAAACACAGAAAAACTTACCACTGAATTTCTATACCTTCTACCACAGATACAGAATAATTGTGAAATAAGAAAATGTTCCACATATCCTTTAAAAAAAAAACCTGCAAACTCAAACTGGGGACCCAAAGTGACAATGGCTCCTCTGGATTATTACAATGGAATATTGAAATTCTTTTTTAGCAATCTGCTGTCATAAAATGTAATCAGGTATGTAAAATAAGTCCGTTTGATACATCCTGGATACCATATAAAATGAAAACAGAAATGTCAAAAGCATTTTAATTTAAGCCTTGTCTCTCAAATAAAATTTATAGAATTGCCTGGGAGTGAAACAACAAAATGCAACTGAAGTTCTTAAAATGTAAGTGAGTTGTAAATCAACAGAAAACTCTTCCCATGATTGCTAATTAAAGTGAAACCTGAGCCACTAAAAACCTAGAAAAATGTCAAGGTCATTGCCAATAGCTTTGATTAGCAATGAAAAAGGGACACAAGAACAGGCTAAATGGTAGGAGGACATAAAATATTAAAAAGGAGCTATTGATTTAAATGTGCTATTGCTAAAACTAAGCAGCAGTAGCTATTGATCAAATAGTAGTCTGTAGATTTCTGACAATGCATCCACCAAACTATTAGTATTTGTCTGATTTTCCAGTTGTCTTGTAAATGCTACTCTTTTTTTTTTTTTTTTCCTTTTTTTTTTTTTTTTCCATTTGGGTTTTAAAGACAGAATAAAGTATAAGAATGAACACACCAACCTTTTTACAAATTATTACACAGTAATTTATATTCTAAGGTTTAGGAATACGTAGAAAAAGGAGAAAATAATATGCATCATTCTAGGGGTACCTTTTTTATATTCCAGTTCCCAAGGAAAGGCATCAATGTGCAAATATATCCTAGGTGCAAGGCTGTGCATCTGAGAGCTGTAAGGATATACCTTTGCCAAACACTGGAGATTTCTCCATCCAGACAAGGAACAGGAGATGGGAAGTTCTTCCTGGAAGATGAGCTATCCCTTTGATTGTCCACAGGCCTAGGACTGCAGGAAGGGGGAATAAGCAAGGAGAAGTAACCCTGAGCTTACCTCCCAACTGGTGTTCCTCTGTTCCATTCTAAACTTAGATGTATTCAGAGAAATGCACACCTGCAAGACTTCACTGCCAGCTTGTACAACAGATGCCCATGCCAGGGACCCTTGCACATCATAAGAAGATGGCAAAATGCTTCCAAGAACACTGTTCAGCTGGAGAGGAGGTCATTCAAGGGTGCAGTTATTTCCCAGATAAGCACATGGTGTGTTTGTCCTTCAGCCTCGTGCCCTTTCTGTGGGTAGTTACAAAACAAATGATGAAGTTAAAGTCACCTTTCTGATAGACTGAACCTCTTGACCATTACAGGACAAAATTAATTACTTTAGAGACTTCTGTGCAGTTTAATTCTTTGCACAGATATGGAAGAATTAGGGACTATCTAATTTTATTCTTGAGGAAATCACCAGTGGAAATTATAGACAAACTGAACTCCAGCAAGTGCCAATACTACTTTTCACTGATGAAATCTGGTGTACCATACACCAACTTCAAATAAGTTGTGTAATTATATTGTGTTGCAGAAAATCAGCTCAGATGTTTAACTAGTCACTATGAGGTTATGAACCTAATGTTTTAACTTAAGAAGAAAAAATACAGATTTAATGTGAATAAAAATGAAAAAATTATTCCTTACAAACTGTGATGACTTCTAATTAGAATAGCACAATGAGTGAATAATACACCTCAGTGAAGGTTGGAGATGTCAGCAGAAACCTTTAGGAGCTATTCTGCAAAACACTGTTAAAATTCAAGATTTTCCAAGTGGAAAACTTCACATGGACACATAAATATTTCCCTATGATAGTTTGCCTCCCTGGAATCTTACTAATGAGTTGTGATTGCAAGCTGAGTCATCTTTAGGGCCAAACTTTTCAGTTGGTGTCAAGTAATTTGTAAATTGTTTTTGGAATCACCCAATGCAAACATTAGAAAAAACACACAGACTGCATATCCTTAGTGTTCTTGGTAACTAAACAGGAAACATCATGGAAGAAAACTACTGATAAGAGAAAATCAGTTTTTAGAGTTAGAGCTTACTAGAAAATTCATGGCAGCAGTTTCATGATCTGAAGAGGCAGATAATTTCACAGGGGAGTGTAGGTACTGATTGCCAGAAGGAGGATGTTTTGTGTGATTTCAGAATCAAAGAAAATAAAACTGTATTTTTAAACACCAGCAGGTTCTAGAACCAAGATGAGCATTCTCATTATACTGAGGGGGATGTAATGCATTAATAAGTCTGTGACTCACTGAATCTTTCAAATAATTATCTACAATTCTACCTGACATATTGAGGCTTTACTTTGTAACCTCTAAACCTGGGACTCCGAGGAGTTTTTTGCATGCTTGGTCTGTACCATAATAATGATAGGGGTCTTTGTAGTGTGCTGAAATGGAAAAATCAATGTACTTAAAGAAAATAAGTATAAATAGAAAATACTAATAAAGAAGTGGATTTAAGCACTGAAGAAAGTAGTATAAAAATAGTTTCACACTAGCAGTGATGCTGACATGATGAGCTATCTTTTAAGTCCATTAATTCTGTGACTCATTGAATCAGATAAATATCTAGAACTCTACATAACAGCCAGTGACTTCTTGTTTTCTTCCTGTAGCCTTTAAAATAATTATTTTTTAACTCTAGGTATTTTTAGAATCCTTTCTTTCCCGAGAGTGATATGACAAGTATATAATGTAGAAATCAATGAGGAAGCAAAATAGTCCTTTCAGATTCGCTTTTGCTATCATTAGCTGGTTTGCAGTTGTGGCACAGGGACCACTGTGATGAGAGTAGACATGGAACAATCTCTTCAGAAATAAGATCAGAAGTCTTTAGTGTGTTATGTTATAATTATAAAGGCAAAATTAAGAGACGAAGTTTCAGAAGTTTAGTCGGGTTTCAGAAGGAATTTCTGTGGTATTCATGGTACAGTACAGTAACATACATGGGCATCAGTGAGTGAAGCATGCATGCAAACATGAAGCAAATAAAAGTTTTAGCTTTCCCATGGATTACTCCCTTAAAAAGATGATGATGATTTCCTCCTAGATGCACCAAGGGAAAGTGGTCCACAGACATGACACTGAGTTCAGGTAGCAGAGGGACTTTCTATGATATATTTTTGGTCTGCATATCCTTAACAGCAAATGAAGTCCCAGACAGGATGTACTCAGGAAAAGATGTGGCCAAAATTCTCAACAAGCTCTGCAGAGCTGATAATTTTTGATGAGACTAAATCTGTATATTCAGATACATGCTGTCATTTCTGGTGGTGTCCTAGAGCCAGGAGCCAGACTTGATAAACCTTGTGTGTCCCTTCCAGCTCAGGATACTCTATGATTCTATGATTCTATTCTATTCTTTTCTGGCTCAGCTGAGACCTTTTCCCTGCCTGATGATGCAGAGAATATTTATCTTTTTCCCACAGACTGACTGGCACAGTGAAGCCAGCTAGAATGCAGAGGACGAAATTCTCTCTCTGTTCTGGGCAACACTGTCACCTGCCTGTGCTGGACTCCCATTCCTCTCCAAATTATCTTAAAACATGTTTCTGTCCTTTCCCTTTGCTCTCAGCACTGCCATGCCTCCCAGAGATGCAGTTAGTGGCAGAACAGTCCTTGCACACAGAAATTCAGTCGAGGTGATCACTGCCTGGCACACAGGACTCCCTACAACGTGCGTCATGCTGCAGAGTCACACCTTTTCCTTTATCAGCCGTTCCCACCCTCTATAGCATGAAACATGAGCTAAAACTGTTGCTTGTTTGTTTATTTTTCACACAAAACAGTATGGATGAGCAAAGTATTTTGTGGGTAACATTCGTGCAAGAAAATCAGATATTTTTCAGGATACTGCAAGCCCCAACTATTACTTGTTTTGACTGAAAATTTTTGGGAATAATGAAAAGGTATTTCTACTTTTAAAATTATTTTGTAAATATTTTTGATGTTCTGACACACAGACTACCAAGTTTCTTTTCCAATATCTTCCAAATAATACAGAACAGAAAAAAAAAATACAGAAAAAAACCCATTAATTTGGACAGAAATTGAATTCACCTACAAAAGAGGACATAATCTTTGTGTGTGTATTCACCTAAATAAACAGTAGCCATTTTGCAGAAATCTCTATGGGATTGTCCAGGGGATTTGTTGTAACCTGTGGTTAATCATTGATCATCTTCCTATGCAAAACTGCAAGTCGCATGACTTGGTGAATAGCATATAGGAGAAGAATGTAATAAGTAAATATTTAGCCACTAGCTTATTATTTCCATGCGTATCATGTAGAGCAAACAGACTGTGTACCAACTGCCACTTCCTTAATAAGGAAAAAAGCTAGTAATGCCAATAAAAGGTGATTTTTATTACAGAATAGGTTGCATATTTTTCATGCTTTAGCTTCACTTATTATATAAGGACTCTTCTACTACTGCGTAGTTTAGGCATTGCTTTTGTTTGCAGTACACTTTGTATACTTTTTTGAAGAGTGTTGGAAAAAATCTGTGAAGGTCTTGCCTTAAGAAAGGAGTGAGGTCTTTAGATCTACCTCCAAGTATCTAAAAATAAGTGCCTGAGAAATGTTCTGAGCACTTTACCTTTGGATGTTTCCTGTTAAATCTTGTTTCCAGTATACAATCTGTGTGCTTTAAAATGTTACATGCTGTTATTATGAAAACAAAGAGGTCTACAATGATCTCATTGCATGATTTATAATTATAAATGTAACCACAGATGCTTCATTTTCTGAAGATCCTCCCGAGAATCAAAACACAAGCAGTTGACCTTAGCACCTGCACCCAAACACAGCCTTGGAAATATGTGTCATTATATAATCAACATGAGCAAGCCATTTAGTCAAAATTGGGAACACCCAAAGAAGCACAATCAGATGGAAAGACAAAGAGCATGGGTATTGGTGTGTTACAAAACACATAATGCAATTCTTACATAGAGTAAAATTCTGAAAATACTCATTTAAGTAACTTCAGCTGTAACCAAAACTTCTGTTACAGTAGAAGGTAACTGTAGATATATTCTGATTCACAGTGTCCTGTTTTACAGAGTACCTGCTCTAATATAATATAACATACAGCCACGAGAAACTCAAGAATGCACTTTTCTTGATTAATCAGTATTTAATAATCATCCTTCCTTTTTTTCTCCTGCTTTAAAGCTCTCAGACATCTGGGCAGTCAACTGGAAAAAAAAGTTATTAGACATATGTGACTAATCATTAATCATCATTAATAGTGAAGAGCCAATAGTCAAATGAGATATATTTTGAAAAAAAAACAACCCAAACAACCTGAAATTTATTTCCTAAGTTCTTTGGCACAAGATTAAGGACATCAAAATATGTTTACAGTGATCATTGTGAACCTGTGAATTATTCACAGTACCTTCCTACCTGTGTGAACTGTTCACAGGTAGGAAGAAGATTTTTTGGCCATAAACACGGCCTCATAAGTCTCATAAGAGCAAGACCCTCCCAGGCAGACACGACAGTAAGAGCAGCATCCTGTGTGTCCAGCAGTTACCTCAACCCACTTGGCTTAGCTCAGTGGGAGTGTGAGCCATCCCAGCTGGGGTAAGAGCTGCATCCTGGTCTGACCAGCAGTGCAGCTGACCTGCCTAAAATCTGCTGGATTAAACATCATCTCCAAGTTTGAGCACCAATTGATGACCATCTACCTTCAGTTTAACTAGTGCTTAACAAGAGATACTGCCTGGTGAATGAGAACAGTGACAGGGAAACATTTGAGCTGTAACTTTAGATAAGAAAGCATGAAAGGTAAGCAAAACTGGCAAAGAAACACCAGAAAGATATAGGTTAAGGTCACATGATAAGGCCAGTGATAGCACAAATCCAGTTACTGGGTGGCCTGTCCAAGGTGAAAAGATTTCCCACCACCTTTCCAGAGAAAATTTTAATATAAATCTTCCAGTACTAATCTGGAATGGTGTCTGGGTTTTCTTGGAACAAGACTGGTATTTAATTTCCCATATCCCCAATTTCTTTACGCCGTGTTAGCTTTTTATTTCCTTGTGTTGGCCTAAAAATATAGAGGTGATTAATTTCTTTCAAATTGTTAGCTGAATGCATGTCTTAACGGGAATAAAAATGTTATAGACTTGGGATATTTTAGACTGAAGTATTGGGTTTCTTACAATATTTGTTCCCGAAATGTCAAATGTTCTTGAAAAAGCACTGGAAGAATTTGTTTATACAACATTTTTGAGGGCCTTACTCTTCCATTTCTGGCCAGTCAGGTAAAGAGAAAAAATAAATCTGTAGAAAGGACTGTTCCTCAGATCTTGGCACAAATGGTTTACTTTTGAACAGTTTTCTCAGCTCAGTTTCTGACCCATTATGGATTTGAAATTTCTTGGATAGTGGTGAGTTTGGCGTTTGACTACTTTATAACAAGTAATTTTTCATTGCAGTAATTTATTGGTGCTGTCTACTTGGCCACAGTATATCTCATTGTTTATATGTTTACACCAAGCTGATAACAATGCTATGTCACATAATAGCATAGCAATTTAAAAGGTTTAAAAGCAAAAAAATCTAGTCTTTGGATTTCTTCAACCAAACAAATTCCGTTGATGGTTATTACATTCTCATTTCTGCAGACTTTTTTTGCAGTTAATGCAGATGAAAGTACACTGAGTTTCTTTCTTGAGGCTGTCAGGAAAAGTGGGATGAGAAGCCCCCTAGGCTAAGTTTCCCATTCATCCAGCTGACCTGTGGCCATGCTGTGGCTGATGGAGGTCCCTTCCTTCCCCTGGCCCTGACTACAGTTTCCTACCCTCATGCTGGTGTTGGCAGCAGCAACCATGCAGCACATGGTTGACTGGCTTCAAGCCACTCCTGAATGCCACTCCACAGCTGTGTAGTGCTTTATGAGCCCATTTTCAGCTTTGCTCATGAGCTGGTCCATCTCTCCCTGTGGCTGGACACTGCCTGGTGCATCTTTGTGACCCGTCCCGGAGAAGAAGTGAGGCCCAGACCTAGCGATGAGTGTGTGGGATTTTGGCCACGAGGCCACCAGGGAGGACTCTGGCTGATGCTAAGTAGGTGTTGAAAAGGCCTCATTTGTTTGGGGGAGCGTGGGTTGGCTGCAGTTTCCAGGGTCTGGGACACCACACCCTGGGGCTGCTTTTGCGAAGGCAGCAGCTGCGCCCGCCAAGGAAAACGGAATGAGATGCAGCTGCTGCGTCCAGTGGCAAGCTCTGTCTGCCACTCCTTAATGCATCCCAGAGACTGCTGTAGCTTTGGAAAACATGTTCCTAGCTCAGATATGATACACTGGCTCTGGGCCCTTATCAAATGTTGGCTCACTTCGAATCACAGATACATGTTGAATAAATTAATTCATTTATTCATTACAAATACAGGAAATAGCTGCTTATTACAAATGCAATTCTCTTTTAGTCTTGTCATTTATCTTTTTTAATTTCTATAAATCTTAAATATTTTGCCCATATGACAGAGATTTATAACATATTGAAAACAGAGCTCTTTTTAAGGCAATCAGCTTGGAGGATATAGAAATTACATTCATTGCTTTTATTGTGTCCTGTAATATAAAACAGACTAATTAGTTTAATATTTTTTTATTTACCAAAACTCTCCCCAGCTCTAAAGTTTCTCTGCCAAATCTTGTAGTGTACTAAAAAAAAACACTTCAAAGTAAGGATTTATAATGGAAGGACTGATACACCAATGCTAAAAAATTCTTATACATCTTTACTCTTATACATCTTCTCTTTCCAAACAAAATGGTTCATGAAGATTATTGAAGTTGAACATTGACTATATATTTAATTTCTAAGGTTCTGGGGTAAAATATCCAGTTTAACAGAGCAGCTGGAGTCTCACTCTCCTAAAATCACTGAAGGGTTGGAGTTTTGCAGCTGTGTTTGTGACGTGGAAATTTTGATAGCTTTAGAGAAACAAGAGCTGAAGTTGACACATTTGAGTTGTAAATATGATTTGATAATTATAGTGTCTGTGATCTCATAATAGTTTTTCCTTCGTATTGCAACATTTTTGTATCAATATTTTTATGTTGGCTCACAGCTTTTATTTACATATTCTGATGTAACCAGAAAACACTGCAAAGTCTCTGAAAATATTTTCCTTTGGTAATTATGGGATGCTTTACTTTAACCTAATCAGATTGCAAACCCAATTTGCTTAGTTTCCTTGCTTTTATGTTCTTGTGAACTTTTGCAAACATCAATAAAGATGCCCTACATGTAATATTTCCAAAAGGAATTATATAATCCTTTTATTTTAACAAAATGCCAATTACATTAAATTATGGCTATTATTCCTAAATTACAGAAAGCAAATATACAATTTAAAACTCTGTAAAATAATCTGCTGTTCTGAACCACCCCATCTTTAGTAGCCCCCTCTGTAGCTGGAACTGCTGGTGGTGTTCAGCAGAGAAAGTACCACAAATCTTCTATGAAGTTTCTTCTGATATTTTCATTAGTGTTGAATTATGTCAAGGTGCATTTAGACAAAATTTCAAATACAATTAACATGCCTAAAAGGAATTTTAAATACTATGATCATTGAGTGATTTCTTTAAATAAAGTGAAGTAAATAAAAATATTATAAAACTATTATTTTAATTTTAAGATGATTGATTTATTAAACAATGTGTACATGTAGTTAGGTAACTGAAACAATAATTTTGGAGCACTACATCTTACAGGAAGCATAGGTCCAACCTTACCATCCTTTACTTTTTTATTGATTGAAGAGGTAAAAAAAAGTTTCTTTTTTTTTTTTTTTTTTTCCCCTAAAGCTTTCTTTACAATGCCACATCAAATACAGGCCTTTAAAATATTTAATGGGTTCACCGTTATTTATTGCCGACTTTAAATAACATCCATGACTTATCTCCCTCTCGTATATCTGATGAGCTGATGGAACTGAAATGTCCTTCTATGGGCAGGATAATTTAACTCCTCTCAGTCCTAAAATCCAAAAAATCCTACAACTAAGAAAAAAAATCAATTTTCAGAATTTCCAAAGTCACATTCCTACAACAGAATAGACTTTGGCATTCACATCTGGTTTTAGATGTCTAAGTCAAACAGCCTGGGTTTTTTGCCTGGGAAAAGGTCAATGGTAAGAGGGAGCATTTGCCATTTCAAAGCTCCACCTTTGTATAGATGCCTGAAATCAGGCACACAGAGCTGAAAAGTCAGATCAGTATTCAGCAGAATATGTTATTTGACCCTGCAATAATTGCTGTGGTGCTTACCTTGCCTGTTTAGTTTAGAAGAATGTCTGGTCTACCAGGTGAAAATGCCAAAAGAACTTGACTTGTTCAACATTCTCACAGCTCTTAGACTGAAAACCAGTTCTGCGACGTCTGTGGATCAGGTTCATCGTCCTTTTCCTTGACTAATATGCACAAGTGATCACAGAAATACCTGGGACCTATTGTTTAAGAAATTAATTCTACTGGGGGATGAAGTGGAACTTATTCTCTGTGTAACACAACTTTCCCAGTCTCCTAAAAACTCTAAGTAATTCAGGATGGTGGGGTTTAATAAGGTTTTTGAATACAATCTCTAAGCAGGCAATATACATTACATCTGCAGTTAAGTCATTATTTTGTCACTTAAAAAATCTTGGGCTGTTGTCCAAGAAAAATCAGATGACTTTAGATATTACTGTGAAATCATCCAATTATTCAAAAAATGTTAGCAGTTATCTTGGCACCATTAGATATCACTAAGCCAAGAAGATGTCATTATTGGAATACACTGGAAATAAACGAACTGGTATTTTGTGCAGATCCCAATTAGTTTCACAATACCTTTGGAATACTCACTGGTTATTAAAAAAAAAAAAAAAAAAAAAAAAAAAAA
>WEIU01015904.1:48051-63529 GCA_013389925.1 Aegithalos caudatus
AAAAAAAAAAAAGCTTGCAAATTGCACTTAGAAACTTTAATTTTGAAGGCAAGGAAATCAACAAAATATAAAGATCCCATTATTTAAGAAAAGAATACTCCAGCTTATAGTGACTGTAGATCTTCTGTGTAAGAATTCCAGGTATTTACATGGTCTTATGCTGAATTTTGATATGAGTTTGGTGAAACTTTGGCAACAGTTCAAGTCCCATTAAAGGTTCCTTCAGTAGGCACTCGTTGGATTACTGTGTCCAGGCCTGCCACCCTTGACCATGGTCTTAAACCATGTAGGTAAGATCTTGCTGCCTTGTAAATTGCCATCAATCCATGTGCTGACAAACTCATCTGGGAAGTGTACCTCTTCTCAGAGGGGACTGAGTGGCTTCCCAGTGCTGTGCTTCTGCCTAAAAAGACAATAGATACCCATGGAAAAAAACAGTAGGTTGCAGTAACCTCTCTCCTCTCACAACATTCAGTACTTTGTGGACAGCAAACATGGGAGTAAAGGGGAACTTTCTTCCAGAACCTCCTTATCTCCGGTAGCCTCCTTGCCCCTGATTTGCCCAAACCTGTTTTTCTTATCCCGGTGGCTCCTTGTCTTTAATCCTTTCTGCTTTTGATTTCTTGTGTACATACTGCATGGGCAGGGCTGTGCATGAGAAATACATTACTAATGTTGCTCTTTACCTTCCCAGGTACATGTGATGATTCAGATATTATAAAAATAGGCTTCACGGAAGTTTCTCAACTTGTCATGTCTTACTTTAGCAAGAAGCAGAATCCACACAGAATTACAATCTACCCAAATACAGTGGGAAGAGTTCTATGGGTACAGACCAGATTTATCAGAATTCAAGTCATCACCACATACAATGAGCTCCTGGAAACACTCATCTTGTAAAGGACAAGAAATGCATTGTGATGAGAAGAGAAGAGAAGAGAAGAGAAGAGAAGAGAAGAGAAGAGAAGAGAAGAGAAGAGAAGAGAAGAGAAGAGAAGAGAAGAGAAGAGAAGAGAAGAGAAGCCCCTAACATGTATAGTCCAAATATGTGTGATTTGAAGTGATTTTACTGTGAATTAATTAAAACATTTTCAATAGATCTCTAAGATAAATTGCCTCCAATTTCTTATGGGAGACAATATTTTTCTTATGTCCACAAACTGAAAGTCAGGCTCAGATTTTCATTAATCTTCCCATGCTTTTGTCACAAATAATCTAAAATCCTTTCTATTCTACCTATTAACCTAACAATATATAGTTCCAGCCTGTTATTATGACATGGTAAGTTGTAACTGATTTGTAACCATACTTTGGCTACTGACTTAAGCAATCAAATAAAGACCCAGATGTGTTTTCAGACGGGAAGCTGAACAACATGTATTTTCTCCTTCCATTTTTGTTTTACTGAAGTCAAATGAATGAAAACCATCTCAGATGCCACCTTTCCACAGAAAAAAAACATGTTAAGCAGAAAGAGATGTAGTAAAAACTGTGATATGATAAGTATCTTTTTTTTAACTACCCATGATCTAGACCACTGTGTAAAAAATGTACTCTTGTTCTGTTTTTTGGATGTCCAGGTATTAGTAAACTCATTCTACTCAGGCATCAGGTCCTGCCCAACTTCTCCTCCCATGCAGATGACAAAGTTTCTTAGCACCCAATAGTGATTTACAGGGTTTGCAGCTTGGATACTGTTTCTTCAGGATGTAAATACGAGGCATACAGATGAGAGTGGGAATTTTGTCACCTTTCAATCACGCATTCATACATAACTGAATGGTTTTATTTGCACACCTTTTGTGATCTTACGCCCTCTAAACTGAATCTCCATACAAAAAGTCTGTATTCTAAATATTGGGACATAAACACCAGGTCCTGAGAAAGACAAAATGCATTTTCATCACCAAAACCAAAATGAAAACAAGTGCCACTGGCTTGCTAAGAATGTCTGTTTCTATGACTGAACCCTCAATAAGATTTGAATATATAACAACAAACACCTAACTGGCTGACATTTGGTGTTAATAATTTGCTAGCAGTTACCACACAGCGGTATCTGGCATCACCCCTTTCATTAAATTTACAACAGGAAACAATTGTATTAACCGACAGCACTCCCATGAGCACTTCAGGCTGAGACTGCCACTGAAAGGAGTGACCCTGCATCACCCCCATCCCTGCTCGCAGCTCCTGCCCCAGAGCCATCCTCCACTCTTCACACAGGACTATCCTGAGTGGCCCTCATGCCGTGGCCTGAGGCACAAACCTGGGCGAGAGCTACCCTTGCAAACAACCCCAGCTGGCTGGGTGGGTACACGAGTAGCTGTGCTGGTAAAAAGGAGGATATGATGTGAAAAGAGGAGGAGGAACCACTGAGAAAAGTGGAGGATGTGGTACACTTGCTTTAGCCTGTCTAAGATGTCACAGGAAACTGCAGCAGCAAACACTGGCTTCTGCTTCACACGTGATGGGACTGAATTGCTTTATAATTGCCTTCTTTATTATCAGATATTTCTGTTTATTGCTGAGGAAGCTCAGGTATATTTGGCACTTTCACAGTTATTTGTTACGGAGCAATAACATTAGTGCCATTCAGAATTCCATTTTGCATCCCTTGCCTAGGGACTGTACAGCAAGTATGATCAGCTTGAATATCCATGAATAGGGAGCAGCTATGCCTAGGGAATTTACACCTGCCTTTCTTAATGAATTTACCCCCAGAGACTTTCTATACAGTCCTTAATCGTAATGGCTTCTTATTGCTTTACTGTTCCCTGTAAAAGACTTTGTGAGGACCTTCACTCTTTACACTGACCTACTGTTCTTGTGGGAGACCACAGTACCTAAGTTGGGTATATGAAATAAGTCATATTAATAAACATGGATGACTTTCCAGGCACTGTAGTTAAAAACATGTTTTATCTTTGACAATCATTGTTTAAAATGCTTATTACATTTTCCTAGCACATTTTATGAGATTTTCCTTCATCCAGTTGAGATTCGCAATAATTTTATCCTCACAGCTGTATCTCTATTAATCCTCATTTATTCAATCATCTGTAAAAATGCCATTATCTCTGATTCTCATTCAAAATGTTGTTGAAAGCAGCAATATTAGCTCCCTGCTCTCTATTTCATTATTGCCCAAATAATTTAACAATGGAGAGAATATTCAGGGGGACAGATCAGAGAGAGCTGCCAAACTTCTGACTCAATCTATGACAAATTTTGGCATAGGACAGCAGCAGATTTTTTAATGAACAAAAAAACAAATAAATACTTTTTTTTTTTTTTTTTTTTTTTTTTTTTTTTTTTTTTTTTTTTTTTTTGTAAAATCTTTTTTTTTTAGGAAAACTCAGTTTGTTCACTCAGAAACACATTTTACAAATGAAGAATAATTCTCTTGTACCCAAACATAGGGCTAGGAGACAGGAGGGACAAATGATCCCTCTGCTACCCTTCTGAATTTTCTGTAAATCCTGCTTCCATGTAGCCCATTACCTGCGGAGTGAGAATCATCCTTTCTGTGGTGATTTGACATTGGGACATATTTCACATCCTTTTCTCATCCCAAACTGAGAAAAATTCACAGCAACAAGACCTGTATGTACTGCATTGCTCACATCTCTTTATGTCCAGGAAGTATCTTGGGCAGCTTCTCATTCAGCTTTTTGCTCTCTTGTGCCTCTGTAACAAAATCTTGTCTGAACCTGCCAGAACCAAAAACCAGATTTTCTCTCCTACACTTTGAATGATGCCAAGATACATTCATTTACCATTAGCAAGTCACTAGAAAGAAACCAGGTCATTTTTATTCCTATTCCAGCTCCCCCCATTTTGCTTGCAATTCAAACTGTTGTAATTCAGTTGCCAACAAAATTTCTGAAAATTGTGTGTGTAAAAGGGTTATTTATGCAACTCCAGGAAATGCTTCATCCTCCTCTCCAAACTGCAGTCAAAAAATATGGGTCCTGACAAAGGTGCAGAGCAGTTGAAGCTCATATGGTAGTTGGTTGTCAACGTGTATGCAAACAGCAAGGGAATATTTTTCATGTTTCAAGGATAGAGTAAAATACACTGGGGTTGTAAATTATAAGGAAAAGTAAGCATCTTTCAGATTCAAATTGTTTGAGCAGAGTGGTTCCTAATAATGCTGATAAAATCACTCACTGTGCCCATGCTATAACCTGTGTTATGGACTGCAGAGAGCTGCCTTTTCCTTGAGGAGAACACTATTGGAAAATATCTAGAGTCTGCAAGAAACCAGCAGCTGTGAAAAAGCTTTCACTCAAGCATGTCTGATAGCAAATTCCAAATCTTTAGCTCATTTTTTCAGTGGAAGAGGATGAAGAGGGGTGAGCATAACATCTAGCCAAGTCTCATGCCAGCTTTGCTTCAGTACTTGAGAAGAATCAGGCCCTGATTTGCTCAGCAAAGGGCTGAGCATCACATACCTGTTTTACCTGAAAACAATATGAACCATGAACAGTTAAAATACTTTAGTGAGATCCATAAGATAGGCTTTAATTTTAATTTTCCTGCTCTGACCCTTAAGCTCTCTGTTAATAGTGTACCTGAAAGTATCAATGAATGTATTTGGCATGGTAATCCAGTTTACACTGACAATGATGTCAGTGAAGATATGAGAGTTCAATGGATCTCTGCTAGTAAAGACTTGGATGTTTAGCCCACACAGTGATAACAGGCAGATGAATTTGCTTCCTTTTTGTCACCAGCAATACTTAAAATTGCTGCAAAGATAATGGATTTGTCCAAACAAACTGAATATCATTGTTCAACAATCAGACACTCTCCTTTACTTCTTTTGAATCATAGTAACTTAATATTTGAAAAGAATTCAAAAGCAAATTAAAAAGTACTTTTCATACCAAAGTAAATGTTTTCAGAAAAATTTCTTGCTGAGAACAATCACTCAAGGGTACTTCTCAATTCAAGTTTGGTTAAATACACTCTTGGCTACATATGTAATCAAATTTTTATTTTTACATTTCAGAAAAAGTTGATGAATTTCTACTTTTATGGTGCTAAATAATTAAAGCCAAAATGGATTTTAAATCACATTGATGATTATAATTTATTATTCACATATACACATGGTCAAAAGTTGAGCATATATTAATAGATATCAAATACTGTATATACCTCACACCAGGAGTGATAGATGTTTCATGGTTGCAACCCAGAATAAATTTACATTTTTACAAAAGCAAACTGAGGAGAGAATCAGGCATTAAAACATATTCTTCAGACTGATAGAGACATTTTGCTATGTTATAATATTTTCACATATTAATTACATATTATATACTATATATTATATAAATATATATTATAAATGGAGAGATATTTACAAGTCAAAAGCTACAATATGGCAAAACAAATCAGAAAAAGAATCCAGGCAGCAAGTTCCATTTTTTCCCAGCAAATTACTTTTCTGTTGTTATGTTATTTGTATCTTCAGATAAGCACTTTCAAGATTTTTGGTTTCCAGCTATCGACTGTGAAAATAAATTCCAATCATACAGGAAGTCTGGAAGTCTCCTTTTGTCCCACCAGGAACATCACAGTAGTTTGAAGACGGAACTGAAACATCTGCTACCAGGGTTAGATGAGTTACCAGGGCCTAAAGAATCTACATTTCCTGTATTATTACAACATCTTTATATTCCAATAGCTGTATCTTTTAAGCCACAATTATATCTTTAACAGAACACTGGAGAATCAGTATGCATAAAAGATTTTGGAAACTTAGCATATTTAAAGTAAATGGAATTTGAGATAGCTGACTAAATTGAGAAATACATTTTTTATCAGCTTTGCTGCAAAACGGCCATTTTTTAGGGCTCTATGTAACACAAAGGGCCATTTTCTTCATACAAAATGTAACTACAGGAATTTGACATATTTTCTTGGTAAAATAATCAAGTTAGTATATGCACATCATGCTTTTTTAATTTAGGTAATTTGTGAAAATACTTCATTAGTCAATGATGGAACTTTAATACCAGTGCAGTGTGCAACTGCCACATGAGCCATAAATAAATCTGTTGTCTCAGCAACATCTTGTGGCTTTGGGACACAGTCTGTACTCCAAAGCATCAATCTCTCACTAGAGGACTTCTGGGGCTCTGTGCTCATTCAAAGCTGTTCTCAGACTGACACAACTCCACAGGGCTCAGAAAACTCTGATTTACTACAGTCTGAAAAGCAACAGTGAGCTTGAATGCAATGCTTTGTGTGATGGTGGAGAGGTTTTAGTGGCAAAGGGGGCTGTGGATGGCCCGTGTGAGGAGGAGCCAGAGTTGCCCTGTGGCAGACCCTGACAGTTCCAGACAGTTCCAACCAACCCACCCCAGAGCAAGGCTGAGCCCCACAGCCTATGTGGTGGCACTTCTGGGGAAAAGTGTGTAAGAAAGGGCAAAATGCCACACAGCAGTGCGAGGAATGAGGAAAACCAGTGACACAAAACAAACAGCTCTGCAGACAGCAAAGGACTGCAAAAAAAGGAGAGGAGGCTCTCCAGGCGATGAAGATGAGGTTGCCCTGCAGCCCCTGGTGCAGACCCATATGATCTGCAGCCCATGGAGAATGTCATGGTGGAGTAGATATCCACACTGCAGCCTGTGGAGGCAGGAATATCCATGGCAGTCTATAGGAAGCCCTGACTGGAGTGGGTTTTGGTGGGAACTGCATCCTCTGGTGGACCCGTGTAGGAGCAGCTTTATCCTGAAGGACTGGCTTAGGGAGGGGACCCACACTAAAGCAGGGGAAAGTGTGAAGAGGATGCAGCAGCAAAGAACTGTTCTGAACTGCACATGAGCCCTATGACCCATTCCCAGCACCACTTGGGAGGAAAATGGAGAGGAGTCAGTAATGAAGAAGGGAATTTGAACATGGAAAAAAGAGGGGGTGGGAGGAAGAGATTTCAGTTTTTCCCTTTGTTTCTCATCATCCAACTCAATGTTACTTGGCAATAAACTGAATTTTCCCAACTCAAGTTGAGTCTGTTTTGCCTGTGATGGTAATTGGTAACTGATGTCTTTGCCTTTATCTTGACCATGAGCTTTTCCATGGTATTTTCTCCTTCTGTCCTGCTGCGGAGGGGGAATGAGAGAGCAGCTGGGTGGATGCCTGGCAGCTGGAGGAGGCCAACCCACCATGTGCTCTAGGTTAGTTTCTGTTCCATTTTATAAGCAACAATAACTGTTTTCTTTTACAATATACTGCCACTTCTTAAATGTTTTTAGTGCAGCTCAGACAATGTTCTCATTCCACATTGCTGCAAAATATGGAACTTGAGAACTATGCAGATGGGCCAGAGAGAAACACATGCCAGATGCTCTCTGACTTCTGGTTTATCTTGTCCTTAGTGACTTTAATCATGCTTACACTTCCTATGACTGATACAGTCTCTGGAACCAAGAGACACCAGATATTACCTCACAGATGTCATACATTTGCAATTTGTTCAGCTTAAAATATTTTAATAACATGAAAGATAAACCTTGAAGACAAGAACCTTTGAAGATATCATAAAGCTGAGTTAATATTTAAAAGAAACAATAATTGATTTAATATAACCATTTTGAAATTAAAAAAAATCTGTGGGTTAATGTTTTAATGTACTAAATCATTGAATAAAAAGAAAAATGTACATACCAGCACACAAAGAAACCACAACTAATAAGTGGTTAAGTAAAAATATAGAAGACAAAAAAGATGCAAGGTACCCAAGACTGCATTGCCCAAAGACTGCAAATACAATTTTCCTGAGGTAAACAGAAGGTATAAGGTTAGCCCTTATACTACCTGTGGAAAGCTGCCAAGACCAGACCTCATGAAATGTCATATGTGGTCCCCAAAGACTGTATATGAATCTCAGTGTGCAATGAATTTGAAAATAATTGGGAATGTAAGGCCAAACACAATGACCAAGAGGAAAAAATAGATTCTATGGTATGAATACAGACATCCATATTCTTGCATATTTTTTTCATTATACTATCCTTTTATTCCACAGCATTCTTGGAGAACTAAGGACCATTGTTAGATCCATCCTGGTCTACTTCAAGCAACTTTCCCTATGCCAAGCTCAGCAAAATTGCATCTTACTGAAGCAAGTTTTGGGTGTCAGCTGACATAATCATGTCAGATTTTTTTCGCAATATTATTTTCAGACATGTAACAGAGTTGTCTTTTTTCCCTTTTATTTGTTTATTTACTTTTGTGGCCATGGCCATGGTAATTTCCTGACCCAAGAACCCAGTATAATCAGCTGCATCTCCAATCCATTTCCATTTGAATAGATCTTTCTGAAAAAAAGAGTACTAAATAAAACTCCTCTTAAGACCTTAGTGATTATTTGGCAAAGAGATTAATAAAATTGGAATTAAGAAGTCTCTGCTCAATATTTCACTGGAGGTAGAAGGGACCACCATAGAGCCTTTACTGAAAGGCAGGACATATTTCTGTCAATATTACTATTGGGGATTTTGTGTCTTTGCAAAAATTAACCTATAATCAGTACAGTGACAAAAGGATGAGATAATTAAGAGAAAATAATTTATCACACAGAAAAGATCCTAAAAATAAAGTCATGGACTTTTTGAAAGACAGGACTAGGTCCAATTTGTCATCCAAAAGACAAATACAAAGAATGTATTTCATCTATGTTCAGAAGAATTCCACAGAACTTATTAATCACTCAAATAATACCTAAGTCCTCAAAACAAACATTGTGTAGATTTTCTTTAGACCTTTTGAACAGGAACAAACTATATTTGAAATACAGATGCTATTACTTAGGATCTATTTACACTGAATAATGCAAACATTCAGGACCTTGACACATTTTAATTTAATATTGAAGGTAATCTATTTTAGAAAATAACATCCAAACTTGTGGCAGAGCCAGCCTAAGTCTGAAGGTGATAAAAGAAAATTCACAAGAAAAAAAATACCAAGGAAACAACTTCCCCCTCGGCAAAATAAACCTCTGAGACAAGTTTAGGGACTACAGAAAGGTAACCCTGGCAAAACAAAGTTACCCAATGACACAAAATTTAATACTTCTATTATAAAAACATGTTTTTTCAATTGAGTAATTCCAGTTGGAATTTTTTTTTTTTTTAATAAAAACAAGTTTTGTGAAAGACTTACAACTTATAAAAATTAATTCCAAACTATTTGTTTAGACAGGCATAGAAGACTAAAAGAAACAATAATTTTCTGGCACTTGAGGCTTTATTATCTTCATTTTATTTCAATTATAGTTTGTTTAATATTTAATATTGATAATTATATTACCTAGGTAGAAGTAGATTTTCTGCACAGAGCATTCAGGATGTCAGTCAAATCACAACTAATGGCAGTCCTGAGGTTTATTAAAACTCCAGTGGTACACTCAGACAAAGATCTCTGGCACCACCATGTTAGCATCACTGTTAACATTTTAAAAGACTAAATAAAAATAATTTTAATATCAAACAATATATACAGAATCATGTTGAATATTATCTCTCTTCTATTGATGAACAATCTAATTGCTGTCTATGATTTTACTGTCCCTTTCCATCAGACATTCCACAAGTGTTTTCAATGCATCCCAGGTGAAGACAAGCTGTTTGCTATGTGATGGCTCCTACCATGCAGAGTATCTGCCTCCAGCCACATGCAAGGCTTGTGCAAACAGTCAGCCTGTAGTAGGTTGTCTAGCTGCACATAGCTTGTCCCAGAAGCTGCCACTTAATAGTACTTGAAATTCCAGTCTCCAACTCAGAAATCATTTATTGCAAAGTCTACATACACCGAAGTGTTTGAAAAATCAGATGTTTCCTTTGTCTTAATCCTCTGCAGAATACCAGTATTAACTGTCAGGTTTGTGACTTCCATGTGTATATATTCCTGCACCCCTGGCAGAGTGAGGGAGGAAAGTGTCTTCAGAAAAAAGTTTTTCAAACTCTGTTTTTCCTCCCAAGCATCTTAGCATGATTAAAAATAAGCTTTATTAAACAGATTTATGCTGGTGTAAAATCAAAGGCAGGGTGGATTAGCTGACCTTTTAAAAATGACTTTCCTCTCTTACAAACTAGCAAAAGATTGAAAAATGGGCAAGGTTGAAAAGGAAGTTGAAACTTCAGCAGAAAGGTCTTTGAGGAGGACTGAAACAGTTTCCAAAGGTCTCCCCACACTCCCTGATTCAGGCACTCACAGTAAAGTGGGCAGAGATCAATATTGTAAAAGAAGGGAGTAAATTACAGAGTAAACTGGAGAAGGAAATCTCTTCTCCTTTGATACATCAAGAGCAGATTGTCTCCCTCAAGACATGATGGCATCTCACACCATCCATCTCTTATTTTGCAGCTGAAATATACATACATTGTTTAAAAGATACAGCAAAGCCAAGAACAGAGTTAAGACAGGACAACTATGAACACAGATTTTCCTCCCAGGAAAAGAAGAAAAAAAAGTCTTGTCGGGGTGAAAGGACTTGGCATGAAAGCTAAAATCCTTTCCCTAGTACGTGAAAGATACACACTGCAGACCATATAATGGAAAAGTATTCCATGATAAAAAAAGATCCTTCTCTCTTGCTTTAACAGTTACACAGATGCAGGAATCAACAGGGGTATAGTAACCTCCTTGGCTTTTTTTTAACAGTTCATGCTATGATAAAAGTCTTGCTACACAAGACTGTTTAATGTGGAACCATTAGAGTCAGTGTCAATTTTCAGAGGTTAACAGAGATTTTTTGTAAAATAAGTTTTAAAAAAAAGAAAAGCAAAAATATGAAATGTTCCCAGAATGAGAATTTTCCTGCCAAGATCCACATAGACTTACTTTTTATGGACAAGTTACAACTCCTTTAAAATGTTTATTTAATGGAAATATAAATGTCAGTACAATTTAAAGAGAGTGAGTGCCATAAATAGAGAATTGAAAGGTTTAATTGTCCTTTCCAGGTGTTCTCTTCAGAATTGCTTTCCTTGGCAACCCTTCCTTGTAGTTTCCCATAATGTTGATTACCACCTTGGTCTGGGCTTTTGGGTGTATGAGCCTTTCATCACCCTCAAGATCCTAATGAGGATCATTAGCCTTTGCTTGGCCAAAAGTGTGTTTTATTCTAAGGCAAAGCAGAGTGTTAGCAGAAGTTCTTCTCACAGTGTGATAGACCAGCTGAGGCTGGAGGGCACCTCTGGAGATAGTCCAGTCCAAACTCTTGCTCAGAGCAGGGGCTGCTGCAGCAGCTGCCCAGGACCATATCTGGACTTCTTCTGAACATCTCCAAGGGTCGAGACTCCACTCTCTGGGCAACCTGCTTCAGTGTTCAATAACTCTCACCATAAAATATCTTTCTTATGTTTAAATAGCATTTCTTGCACTTGAGTTCATGCTCTGTTCACCTTTTAGTCCAGCAGGTAGTAATGAAGGCTTTCAATTCCACAGAATAGATTGTTGCATGAGAACATTTTCAGAGGGATAAGTATTGAAGGCCTGATCACCCAACAGAACAGAATGCTTATCCTGCTGCTACATACAATCATTCACTCATCATGCAAGGTACATGAAATTCTATCAAAGAAAACAGTATCAAAGATTTCTCATTTCTTTTGGCCTCTATACCTAACGAATTTCCTCCATCTTTACCCCATTTTGGATTGCAAATGCAATAGGGACACTTAGCTGGAATACAGTCTGACAGGACGTGGCTGTGTGTTTGCAAGCAGGAGAGCCTGCAACATGGAATTCAGCAGTGCCAAATAACATGGTGAACATAAATATCACTTGCCATCAGCAATGATGCAAGTAGAGAAATACATATTTCATTGGTGAGTTGAGGCCTAGAAGTTAATCATAGAGACACAGTTGTTTTTATTGTTACCATTTAAAAACCCTTCCTGGACGTTCAGTAAGGAAGATAATTTTTTTTTCTTTTTAATGGAGAAACTACTATGGTCAAGAGAAAATCTTACCCTGGGTTTTGTACTCAGTATTTGACAACATATGTAAAATCACAGATGGATAGACTAAACCTCCTTATTTAATGATTACATATCTAAGAGATTTCTTATATATATATTGGTTCAGTTAACATTCAGCAAACACTGTGCTCATGGTACCCACACCTATATGCTACTTTCTGACAAAAGAATATTAATAAGTAGCTATTCTATTAGAATGTTAGATAAGTGTATCTACTCCAAGGACTTTTTTGTAAGATACAGATTTATTGGTCAGGCACAAACTTCGATTGGAGAGGCAGCTGGTTTTCACAAATCAAGATCTCAACTTTGTGCCTGATATGTACAGTTTTAAGATTTGGCTTTAGATGTTCCTCCCTTGTTACATTTAAATCCTTTCAGCATCACAGCTTGTCCATATCACTTCCTTATCCTAAAATTGGTCACTTGTTTATGTCTTTGTAATGCTGGATGCAGAAAATAGACCAAAGTACTCATAGATAATTTTATTTAATCTCCAGTGCTACCATCAGTTAAAACAAAAACCCTAAATTTTTTTATTACCTAAAGATCTGTAAGTTACGTGACTGATACCTAGTACATGATTTCATAGAACAGGAGTGATTTTCAGGAAGGGCTATATTTATATATGGAACAGAGAAGTGTAACCATTTTAACTGTATTTGTACCTCCAATCCATTTCTGGAGTTCACAGAAATATATCACATGGTAGAGAAGAAGACAGAACCCCACAAAATCAAGAGCCACAGAAATTATCACTTTTGTTTTGTTTTTAGACCAATTAGATTGGACATTAAAGGTATTATATTAATGTGATTCATTGAAATAGTCAGTCCCTTAAATTTATGATCCCTGGGGTCGACCATATGCACATCACAGGGCAAAGCAACCTCCCAATCCTGCCCACTAAGAAATGCTGAAGTCCTGTCAAGAATCTTTGTGAAACAACAGTTTCAAACCTTCACAGCATAAATGAAAAGGGAAAGAGACCTTACTTCTCCCACTACCTCCCTTCTCCTCTTTCTCTTGTCAGTTACAAGTTTTTTTCCTTCCAAGACATGAATTATGTAATTAGAACAAATTCCATTTGGATACATAAATTATAAACACTAAATTTATACTGCAACCTGTCACAGTAATGTCTTATCTCCCTAGGAAACATGTATACATAGACAAACATAAATAAAGATTTTAAAGTAGCAGCAGCAGCAGCAGCAGTAGTAGTAGTAGTAGTAGTAGTAGTAATAATAATAATAATAATAATAATAATAATAATAAATCCCAAACCTTTTAGAAAGAATAATGTGAAATTCTGGTTAAGATTAAGTTAATGGGAATTTAGTCACTGACTTTGTTGGAGTTGTTGGGGCTTCTACATTCAATCTTGTTGAACACATGTGAAAATAAAACATTTTAGTTGTTAAACCCATGAAATCCAGTATTTTCCCACTGGAAGAATGCATGACCAAACTGGATATCAACACCAGTTTATGGTATCTGTGCTCTTACTTTCTGGAAAGTCTTCTGGATCCATAAAAAAAAATTATTTAAGATGTTTTCATATGATCATTTTGTTTGAGGAGGGAAGATTAGACTCCTTCTCGTCAAGGAAGTATCATTTTCTTAAACCCGCATTTATCACCTGCTGTTCCTATTAAACCAGTGTTCAGTATTGCACAAGCACAATAAAGGAGGCATTGAGCAATCTGAATTAACGTAACCTCTTTTTTTTTTTGGCGTTTTCTCAAAAACATGACAAAACTAGTGGGACTGAAAAGTCCTTTGTTACTCAATTATCCATGCTTGTTCCTCAGACCTGCTCAAGTCTGTCTTTTTTTGGTTAGTACATAGGAGAGTTTGCCTTTGGCTTCCATGCAACACTGCCCAGATCCAGTGTTGTCCTAGAACTGTATGTATGGCAGAGATGGCAGCTAAGCAGAGCAATACAAATACACCGGGAATTAAGTTCTTTACTTAGTTTTTAGGTCATTACAAATCAATTCAGTTTAGTTTCTCTGTGTCTTACTGGACACCACCTAGCTGTATGCAGTACACAGTATATATAAGCAGAAATATAAATGGAGTGTTTTCTTTTCGTAAATTGCACAGTAATTTCTCCTAGTAAATTAACTTGGTCAGAGTGGAAAGAGAATTTTGAGGTAAATCCCCTGCCTGCAATTACATTTCAGTGCTTGGAAATTCAGCAACTGGCTGATTTTTACCCAAAACATTGCATCATTTGTCAGAGGTGTCGGATAGACAGAGACAGACTTCCATTTGTCTGAACACCAGTAACTATTCACACAACAAGCAACAGAGAAAGCTTCTTAACCCTGCACTATCAAAGGGTAAGGTATCCAGGAATAAGCTGGGCTTCAATTTCCAGGCTCGTTGAACCTTTTAGCCTTTCTGAGGAGAGATCACTAAGCCACATAGGTAAAGTGAACTCTCTGTGGATGTGTCAAAAGAGCACTGATGCAGAATCACTAGGCAAGTCTCTTCATAGACAGATTATATTCTTATGCGTCACACCCTTAGCACTAACTTTAGGACAATTTTTCTTTTCTTTCTCATTGACCTCAGATATCCAGATTAGAAGTAAAGGAGTTATAATTCTCACATAATTTAAACTAGGAAGAGAACAGAGTTTGTGGTCCTTAAGCCTTTGAGAAAGTGAAAGATATTCCTCTAAGCAAGGCAGAGAAAGACAAATGCCTCCTGGGTTTTTTTCTATGTGAGGAACTGCAAAAGCACTGGCCTTGTGTTTGACTAGATGACAGCTCCAAAGTATCCAAAGACACCACTGATCCAAGCAAAATGCAACAAGCTCTTCATCTACCCCCATTTCTTCTTTGCAAGTATTTCTCTACAAAACTATGCTCATCATGTGGACGCATCACACCTTGTATCCTCAGGAAGACCTGCTGTCTGTGGAGTTCCTAGAATACGTCCCTGTCTTATCTTTTCAGAAACACCGAGAAGAGTTGTCGCTTAAAGCTCCAGCCTACCCCTCTGGATGTGCTTTCCCCAGCTATGCCCTGGAGCCAGGCTTTTTTCTCTTTTCAGCAGTGCCTAGGCACCAAACCTCCAGCCTACACGCAGGGAACAGTTCCTAAACATTTGGTATAAAATTAGCCATTTAAAATCCTGCCTTTTCAGAATATGTTTCATACCAAGCAATTGAAAAGTGGAAGGGGAGTGCCATAGCTTCGTCGACGTAATAGTGAAGCTCATAGTGAAGCTCATTTTACACTACCAATAATCTGAAGGGACTGAAGGTAGGAATCTCATTGAAATGTAATGAAGGCTGCTACATGTGCAAAATCTATGTTAACATCAGGGCTTAATGTACTTAATGTACTTTAAAGGTGAAGTAAACTTCACAAGAGAGAAGGCTGGTTTAACCCTGAACACGTTGCTCACCAAGGAACGTGAAACAGTTTATTCGCAGCGATAGTTCCTTCCCCCGAGCT
>WEIU01015905.1:12785-31173 GCA_013389925.1 Aegithalos caudatus
TTTTTTTTTTTTTTTTTTTTTTTTTTTTTTTTTTTTTTTTTTTTTTTTTTTTTTTTTTTTTTTTTTTTTTTTTTTTTTTTTTTTTTTTTTTTTTTTTGTATCCTGTTTTTTTCATGCCTTCTTCTTTGCTTTATTAGTGATCTTCATTTATCCACTGGTAAAGAGAATCAAATTTTTAAAATATTACCTTGTAGGGATACAATAATTTTCAAATAATACTTGCTTGTGGAAATGTGGGTACTTTTTCATACTCAGTAGAAGGATTTACAGACATCCATATGTTCTACATACCTATTTTTTGTTCAGCCCATATTGCTACNTTTGTTCAGCCCATATTGCTACATATTCACACTTGAGCCAGTAAAACTCCTGTAGAGGACTAATATCCAGGAACATGAGAAAGTGAAGATAGTAACATACTTGGAAAAAGTATCAATGGACATCTGCACACCCTCCTATGGAACACCTGACTTGCAAAAAAAATGTAATTTCATCATTTTATATATTTTATACATATTATACATTTTATACATATTATCTTTAGTGTAACATCTACAGAAGCCCATTTCTTAGACCCAGAGGTGTGCATAAACTCAGAAGGGCTAAGATTAAAGGACAGTTTTGGACCTCATCTGGTCCAACTTTCTTGAGCTGAGCAGGGGTGTTGAATCAGATAGACCTAGAATGGCTCACGCCATGATCATGATCATGATCAGATGACTCTGGAAGATCTATAAGAAGGAAGACTCTATCATGCATCTGGGAAACCTGTGTCAGTGCTCAGCCATCCCCTCAGTAAAAATGGGTTTCCCAATTCCTCTACAGAACTTCTTGTCTTTCAGTTTGTGCCCATTTCCCTTGTCCTGTTACAGGGCACAACTGGGTAGAGCCTGGCTCCATCTTCTTTGTATCCTCTCTGAAGGTAGTACTGCCTGCTCCAGACTTTCCTCATAAGACAGAGGTTCATAGAAGGTTGCTGGGTTGGTCAAGCAAGATTCCTCCTTGGTGAATCCATGTTGATTATTCCTTATCACCTCTTCCTTCCTGGACCTGGAGCATATTGTATATCCACATGGGGTTTCTGACATTTCTGCCTGGATACTTGCTCTTTGGGAGGGCTTACACTTGAACATAGACATTATTATCCTTGAATATTGACCAGATCTCCTGGACTTCTATTCCCTCCAGGATGTCACCCTGTTGCACTCTTCTGAGGACAATTTTTAAGAGGTCACATTCTGCTCTGCCACATTTCAGGCATGTGATCTTACTATTTGTATAATTTCTTCTGTTGTCTCCTGGTTCTGGACCCCACCATGTTATGGTCCCTGCAGCCAAGGCTGCCTTTAGCCTTCACTTTACCACAGAGACCCTCCCCGGTTTTGGATACGAGATCCAGCCCTGTACTTCTCATGGCTGGTTTCTTTACAGATGGGGCAGGAATTTGACATTGATGTCCTCCATGAACCATCTGGATTGTTTATGTACTGCTTGTGTTCTTTTTCTAGTACACATTAGAACAGTTGAAGTCTCTTGGGGCCTTAGGACCCACAACTGTGTGACGCCTTATCCACTCATTCTTCCTAGTCATTTTGCTCAGCCTAACAGTGCAAATGAAAGAGGATTCAAAGCTATTTTAAGATGTCTTGCCAGATCAGATAGCTTGAAATTTATCAGACTCATTCTTGGGATGTCCAGCAGGGTCTGGTTTTCATTCTTGTCTAGTGAATAATGAGATTTAGTGGGAGTGGGAGCATTAGTTCTCTTTCCTTAACATCTATTTGTCTCTTTGGGAACTTGAAGTACAATAGGGCTATAGTTCAATAAATGTAAATGTTGGATTTTTTTCTGCATAGCTCTGTCATAATATTTAGAGACTATACTTTTAACATTTTATTATTTAAGACAGTATTGATGTACAACCTACAGAGTGGAAACATATTCTAAATATCTCCTGTAACAAGAGTAAGTGGTTAGTTTCTTAATAAACAGATTAAAATGTTGCAATGTTATGACTGCTTGTGACTGCTGAAGATGTTAATAATGCACACAGGACATAATAATTTCATATACTGTACATCAATAAGTCTTTCAGCAGGTGCAGACAAAAGGAAGAGCAGACCAAAGCCAGAGTAGAAGTATTTACTTACTTTACTGACTATTTGGACTGGATTTGAGCCACCAAACCATACGTCACCATCTTCTCCCTCTTACTGACCTCATTGTTAAAATTACTCCTTTTAGCTGCTGGACCTAAACTCATTATTACATAATTTTAGCCAAGGCTTATAAAGCGACTTTATGAAAGAGGTGTTTGCTAGACTGGAATAAGGTTTCCAAAACTAGGTTAATTCATCCAGAAGGATTTTTTGAATACAGACTCTATTCATGGAAAAAAACACATTTGTCCTGGTTGGCTTGGATGAATTTACAGTTTGTCTGTGTAGCGTGGAGCAGGGATTCTGCAGTATGTGCTGTTTACAAAAAGCTCTGTGTGCTGTCAGGGAGTGGAGGCACACTCTGAAGAATTGCTCTGCCATGCTAATTCTCTGGTCTTTTTACCCTTGATTCACCCCCTCCATGATCACCCCTCTGTAGAGGGATTTTATGACAGCTTCTTATCTCTTCTGTGTCCCAGTCAACAATAAAGCAATTCAAAACATTGTTTTCAAAAAATGTAACATACACTTTTGGTTAGAAGATTTGGTCAGAAAAAAATCCAAAGAAATTTCATTTTCTCATGAGAATTTTTCACCTATAATTGCAGGACTGATTGTATTTCAGCTCTTGGATTTTGCAAACAAAATGTGTGGACAACCCAAAGGAGGGTGAATATGATCAATGCTGAATTGTTAATATGTGGTGAAAAGTTAAGTATGGGAATGAAGAATACGCGTGCCAGAATTAAGGAAAATTATGTTATCAGTCTAAAATAACGTAAACACTAATTCAAGACAGAGGAAAAGACAATGGTAATTTGCACTGGGAAACAATGTTGCAATGATGTAAGCTCAAGATCATTCATAAAAGAGTTGATAACATTATTCTAGAAGTGGCTAATTTTTTTTAAGGACTACATTGTGTCTAAACTTAATGGTATAAGAAATATGTTTTCAAATGGCTGTATGCCTCTTGTGCCTCTGATCTCTGTGGTCGTATCTTCCCCACAACAGGAACAAAATGAAACATAGGTGAAGACTCATCATGTAAGTTTACAGGAAGATTTTGGATTCAGATGCAGTGCTAATAAAATTAATCAAATTCTAAAAGCAAATAAATATTAGTCTTTCTTGAGAGAGCTTTCTATATTTAAGCATGGAATAAGTAGCAATTAAACAAACAAATGAAATTAACTATATTTACTTGGTTTTCTATTTTTTGTGCCTTTAGGTTGTTCTTCATTCATGTTTTTATGATTCAGTTTAAAATCTGCAGTTTAAGTTATATTTTTGCAAGTGTTAGAAAATTCAATATCTTGTAAATTTGCAGTTCTTTCAGGAGTCTTCAAGTCTTATTCTTCTCACCCTTCCACACATAAATGTTCACACATCCTTGTGTAAGGATATTTTTCTGTCATCACAATCTCTAACACTTGAGAAATTCTTTACAAGGGCTATAACAAAGTTCAGAGCTGAAGGCAGTGACATAAAGTCAGTGGAAATGTGCAGAGTATGTGGCATAAAATTTTGAGGCTCTTCTTAGTGAAAACCAATCTAAATTTCAGAATTAAAAGTCACCTTTAATTTAGTTTTAATTTAATTTAATTTAATTTTAATACTGTGGTCAGAAGGGACCAAGCTTGTAACAATGACAAGTACACATAAAACTACGAAGTCTGAAAAGCATAATTGTAAACTTTTTTACATAAGTGGTCAATTGCAATATTTAATTTCCACAGTCAAATCTTTTTTCTGTCTTTTTTTCTGGAAATATTTTAGCTATTATGTTAACTAATGGATAACTGTAAAAGTCTTATGCTTTGGAAGTGCTTTTTCTTTTAAACTGCTTATTTGTGCATTGATACAAAAGTTTAAAATAAGAAATATGGGAGCAGTAAAAATTGTTTTAGATAACATGTTTAAAAGTAAGAGATTAGAGGGTATATTTTCTATATTTCATGTGAAAACATACTTTTTACTAGAGTAGTTTGACTGCTAATAGCTTATGTATCTTGTGAAATAATATGATTCTTTGGAAGAATATCTCCACAAATTTTAGAGTGAGTAAGTAGCTAACAAATCATTATCTAACTTGATTTAAAGCATGTTTTTCTAAGAAGAATATTAATAATACCGCTGCATAAAGAATACATGGGTACATGTCTCCCAATGATAAACTCTGGGAGCAATATCTGGAACGGCTTTCATTTCAGATTATCCTTTCTGAAAGCAGCTTTAAGGCCTATGATTTTACTTCTCAGTTTTCTAAAAAATTATTATAATGCTGATCATTAAATAAAAAAGACGATAATGAGGTGCAGAAAAAGACGAATGTTGTTATCTTTTTAAAAGCATGTTGAATAATTCACATACGGGCATGCTGTAACTGTAAAGCTAAAATGTTTTTTGTTTTTTCTCCTGTCCATTCATGATCTATTTCATGTGAGACATGAAAAATCATACCTTTTCAAAGGAATTATTTGCTAAAATATATAGTGCATGGTTATATACAGATTTGTCATGGTAAATGACACTTAAAAACTAGCACTAAACTGAGTGGGACTGCAAAGGTGGTTAGCTCTGAAAAGAGGAAACTTTGTTACAACTAAGTCAGTATCAGCATTTACATGGATGCAGAGAAGGGTGTGGAAGGGTCAGAGCAGGTTTTGGCACTGGGTACTCTTGGATCAGTATGCATTATCCCAGAAGCAAAGGGTTGTGGCCCATGCTGAAGCATGGAATGGAGCTGATCCATCCCGCTGCTGAAGAAATTTTTCCCCTTAGGAACTGCAAGAGCTCCTGCAGCAGATACAGGAATTGCAGCAGCTTCTCACATGGAAATGGACAGGGTTGGATTGGTCTTGTACACGGTGTCTGCATGATGGTTGAGCATCATGAAAGGTAATGAATGATAAAAGAAAGGCCTCAAATATAGGGCTGTTCTGCTAAATTGCCAAAGTTAGCCTGTCACTTCTTCTAAGTAATTTACAAGTTCCCATGAGAAAACAATCTTGGTATGAAAACTCCTTAACATAACAACCAGTTCTTGGGTTGCAAAATAAGTACACCTGTGTAAACAATAAGATCTGTTCCATGAGAACCCATAAAGGAAAAATTTAAACAACCTGAATCTTAGCATGTACATGCAAATCACCTGATCAATAAATGAAGTAGTAAGAAAACTACCAGCCCATAGGTGTTGCACACAAGGTTTGTGATAGCTGTATAAAATAAGTTGTGAAAATAAAGAATTGGTTTTTCCCGCATGGAAATAATGGAGCCTCAGCTAACTTATTACAATAGTCCAGGTGTAGTCTGGTGTTGGCATTATAGTAGCTGCTGCTGCTGGGCTCATGCCTATCCTGGACCAGGATCCTGTTTTTGAAGTACTGAGTGAAGGTGGAGTCTCCAGCTGGTTTGGCTCTGCATAGCCTTTTCTCCAGCTGATCATGCCAGCTTGCCAGAAGAAGTCACCACAGTTATCTCTGCAGACAAGGGTCCCCCCACAGTCACCCTGCAGCAGAGCAGAGGATTAAGGTGGCATTGGGCACTTGCCAACAAGCAGAACTCCTTCTTAACTACCGATATTTTTAATAGTAAATAACTTAGCTAATAGTTATTTTCTATTGCCACTATTTATTTACTATCCCATAAGGACTTGATGTCCTACAGTATCAGTCTGGGAAACATGAGAACAAAAATGTGGTAACAAACACTTATTCTGTACCTATTCCAAAAAATACTGTAGTGATGTTCTTCTATCAGAGCCATTCAAGTGAGCAATGATCTTAATCACAAAACAGAATAAGATGATTAAGTCATAGAAATAGAAAGCTGTATTCTTCTTGAAAGAAGGGCAGACTAGGATTTGCATAGTTCATAGGGAAACATTTTCCCCTTCCTAGAAAGCAGTGTTGGATATGCTTTGTAAAGTCAAATGAGAATATTTTGTTGAAAAAACATTATTTTCATTTTATTATTAATATTTCTATTTGGGGCTTTGATGCAAAAATCACTATGTGCCAGAATATATAATTTAAAAAATTAAATTCTGGAGAAAACCAAAATGTTTATAGATGTCAACATCTCAGATAGGTGAACTGTCTTTAGTAAGTCAGAACCTATGCAGACAGAGATATTTGTGGAACAGAAATACTTGTAAATTGTGCAAAAGTAAGTATAATCATAGGAAGAAAGCAGAAACAAAAAGTGCCTGAAAATATCTAGCAGAAATTTTAAAAGAATGAGTCTATGAAGCCAGTAAATTCAAATCAACTCTTTATAGTGCTGTCCTCAGACACTTCTCTCTACTCAACACAATGAAAGCTGTCTTCCTATTTCAGAAGACATCCCAATGATTTCTAGGGCATCTTGTTGGCCTCTGATTTGACATTTAGATGACATGTTCTAGGAGCATCTCACCTTAAGGCAGACTACAGTTGGAAACTCGTAAGTTCTGTGTAGGCTTTCTTTGTCTATTGATGGGTTGACGTAAATTTAACTCAAAGATCATAATCTAGTCTTTGTGCAAAGGAGGTCTCAACATAAAATGGCTTTCTTGCATATCACTAGGAATCCTAGATGAGGCTGAAAAGTCATGCAATCATTTGCTCATAAATTTCTTTGCCATAAATACATTAATTTGAATTTCATGATTTCAATATTGATTTCCTGAATCCGGGTTTGGGATATCACGGTTTTCAATATAAATATATTGGCTCACTGACATTTCTTTTCCCGTGTTTGTGCCCCTACCAATGAAGTCTCAGTGTTGTTACTTACTACAACTGTATGTTCATTACTTATGCACCCACAGGGAAGAAATAAACATTTCATATTGCCAACATTTTATTTCTAACTGGGTTGGCTATGTACAGTGCTCACTAGATATAAATATATATTTTGCTGAGTAATCAAAGAACTAAAGATTATTACTAGAGATTCTTTCAACTTTTGAGACAAGTAAGCAAAATCATTAAAAGGAACCCTTAATGTGTGTGAGGATTTAAGGAAACACATCAGTATTAAGATATTTTTTAGTTTAAAAGGTATTTTAAAGAAGTATTACAATGTTTATAATAATCACATTGTCATCAACTAGGAAAGATTATAGGAATTACTGTAATGTTATGGAAGGCAAAAAGGCTTGAGGCAATGAAGAACCACCTAGATTCTCAACTTTAATTATGCTTTATAAAAAGATGGTTTAATTATTGCCATCGGGCATATGATAATTCCAAATTTGGAGTATTGGCTATATAATTTTAAATGTTTCTGAATCCCAAGCCATCCTTAGAACTGAATCCCTGGTATTAGTGTCAGGAATCCTTGCAGGGAAATTCAGCTTTAGGGAGCATCAAGATCCCCCCATAAGGGGGTGAGACATAGGCTGGCCCACATAGGTCACGTGTAAAGAACCTTGGGTTCTTAGCAGGGGTTAGATCTAGGGTCTGCAGCATTCCTGGTATTGTTAGGCAATGGCAAAGCAGGAATTGGGCCTGAAATGGGGGTCTGAGGGGTCCACCAAGAAATGGGTCTGAAGATCAGCATCCCATGGCATAGATTCAACATCCACCCAGAGAAAAGCAGTTTGAGCTTTAATAGTCATGCCCTGGGGTGGGTTGGATGCCCCAAAGTGGGACTGGTCAGCACTGCTAATGTCTGACATTGGGCATGGAATGTCAACTAGATTTTTAAGTGCTTCCAGAGTGGATTTTGATTTCAGTGGAATAACACTACTGCACACTTGCTATACCAATTCCATGGACAAATACCCAGATGGTTTAGCTGCTTCAGACCTCTAATTCTTATGTGCCTTAATGATCTCTCTGGCCACAGATTCTTCAACGGGACATACAGAAAACAGCTGAGTACGTGTAATTGGAAAACAGAGCTGTTTCAAGGGTAGGACAGTGAGAAGTTTCAAAGTTAGCTACAGCCAACATAGTGCAGATCATCTAAGGAAAGGGAAAACCTGGATAGAGGAGGTTGGCATGATCTGCAGTCTCTTACTCCTGTTTGGTCTGCTCTACCTTCCCTTTAGAAAGAATATGTTCCTTTTGCCACCCCTCACAATACTGGAAGCCCATTACATAGCAGAAGTGGAGTTTGCTCTGAAGAAAGAGAAAGAAAAAGGGAAGGGAAGTTCCGGGAAGGGAAGTTCTGGGAAGGGGAGGGGAGNAAGAAAGAAAGAAAGAAAGAAAGAAAGAAAGAAAGAAAGAAAGAAAGAAAGAAAGAAAGAAAGAAAGAAAGAAAGAAAGAAAGAAAGAAAGAAAGAAAGAAAGAAAGAAAGAAAGAAAGAAAGAAAGAAAGAAAGAAAGAAAGAAAGAAAGAAAGAAAGAAAGAAAGAAAGAAAGAAAGAAAGAAAGAAAGAAAGAAAGAAAGAAAGAAAGAAAGAAAGAAAGAAAGAAAGAAAGAAAGAAAGAAAGAAAGAAAGAAAGAAAGAAAGAAAGAAAGAAAGAAAGAAAGAAAGAAAGAAAGAAAGAAAGAAAGAAAGAAAAAAAAAAAAAAGAGAAAGAAAGAAAGAAAGAAAGAAAGAAAGAAAGAAAGAAAGAAAGAAAGAAAGAAAGAAAGAGAAACTTCACTAACCTATGCAGTGAAAATGCATTCTCTAGAAAATATAGAGTGAGAGTTTTTTCTTCCTCAAATATGCAATTGAGTCAGTGAGCCTAAAAGCAAAGCAAGAGAACATCAGATTTAGTCCCACAAGTACTAAAAGAGATGGTGCATGAGCATTAGGGTCTTTTTATCAATAGGATACTTCAAATTATTATTTTACAACAGAATTTTTTCTTCCTTGCCATATCTCACAACTATTTTACAGTTCTAAATAGAAAATGCATGATCATGTACCAGATTGTTCTGTGTGAGTGATTTAGAAGGAAGTTTGTCCCGGAAAAAATGTCAGGACAAGATAAAATCAATGTGGTTGTTCTCTGAAACATCAAGAGCTTACCAACATGGAGTATTTCCAAGTCGATCACTAAACCATCCACCATTATGACATCCTTAAGCGCCATATCTGCAGGTCTTTTAAATAACTCCAGGGATGGTGACTCACCTAAATACCTTGTCAACCTGGCTGTTCTGATATATGGTGGTGAATTCCATAAGAACTGCAGGGTCCAGCCTGTTCAGATTTGTGGCTATAAAAAATAACGAGACACAGTATGGTCTAGAGTGTCTTGTAAATCAAAAGGTTTTAATAAATAGATGAAAATAATACAGTAACAAAATATATAAACTGTGCATGGTGTAAGGAGATCTGACACTTGTTACAACACCTGGAGAATGCTGTTGGTTCTATTGTTCTGTCCCTTTTTCTACTCAATGTCCGAGGATGGTTCTGTTTGAAAACTTTCAATAGGAAACCTTATAGGGTTTGACAGACAGAGGAAAGGTCCAACAGGTGTTTCTCTCTTGGCACTCAGCCAGTTACAGAGGGACATGTACAGAACCTTCCAGATGAATTTCCTAATAAATCAAGGAGTAAACTGAAACTTTTTTCCTTATATAGAAAGACCTATCCAAGCATGGGAAGTGCATTACTACACTGATGTTTGGTAATTTTTTTGTTGAAGAAATTTTTCCTTATGTCCAATGTAATATGAATCATGTTAAATCACCCTTTACTCTTATCACACCTGTGTACAAGTCTTTCTAACATGACAGGGAATCAGAACACCACGTAAAAGACAAGAGAGGAAGGTGAGTATGCAGTGCAATAATTTATGTGAGAGCCCTTCTGATGTTCTATGGCTTTATTAATCTTCCAATAATTAAAGCATATATGATATATTGTATCATGGTGTATGAAACTCTACTGAAGAGACATAGAAAGCTCATAGGTCACAACCCTTTTTTTTAATGGCAATGGGAAATATATTAATGATTAGGTTCACCTGCAGAAAACCCTAAATGCTGTTTTCCAGCATTTAGTTCCAGGTCCTGCCCCTGTTGCCCTTGTTTCTTTGTCCATAGTGGAGCTTTTGAAGTGCAGTAGAAAATAGCATTGAGAGACATCTGTTATGGCAATTAAGTTTGGTTTCAGTTGTCTGCACTTATTCTGGCACAGGCAAGTGGCTGTCAGAGTAATGAAGGACTCTGACAGGGAAACCAGCAGAAGCAGAGATTTTCCTTACTCCAAGAACACGTAGAGTTATGGGAACAGTTGGTCAGATGCGTCACTGAATAGGACAAGTCTTGTGTTACTGTGTTAAAGAAAAACCATGAAACTCACCATTATGCTGTGGGCTGATATCAAAATATTCCTGTTCTCAGAGGACTCTGGCTGAAGCCCAGTGTCAAAATATAAATAAGGCATATATGGCATGAAACCTATATGTATTTTGTACAGCATGAATGTTTCAGTATGTGCCTTTTGATGAACACATACTGGCATTGGACTCAAGACAGTGAGGTACACCTTTCTCCACTTTATTTTCTTCTTCTCCCCCACCGCTTCAACATTTTATTAAACTTTGAAAGCAGTGAAGTTGAGAAGAGGCAGACCTCATTTTCCTGTAGCTTTACCAACCCACTGATATTTGTGCACTTTTCTGAAAGAAAAGAGAAAGTTTGGGAAAGTCATGTCTTTACAGTGTAAAGGTTGTCTCAGCATGAAGAGCCACTCTAAATCAGGGAATTCAAAACACACTTGGATCATTAGCTATCTTGCTGATCAAGAGTTTTTTGGTAATCAATATGGCTTAGGCTGCATGCTCTTAAAAATTACCATTATTTGTTGCCTTCCTCCCAGCCAAAAGTAACAAACAGCTAATAAACGTCAATGCTGTATAATAAATCTGATAAATAGCCAGTGAACAAGCTTGAAGTGCTTTTATATGAAGTGCTTTGTGGATGTCAGCACACTGTTTAGCTTTATCTAATCTATTGCTTTTAGCTGTGATATGCTCTGGGACATCTTTATTACAGCCTAAAGTAAAAATTGTGTCTATGAGGATTTCTTGAGCAAACATCTCAACAGCTAAATTCTCTGCCTGCTGGGATCAGCAGATATCACTTAGGTGCTGTAGGTGCCCCTTTATGTCTGACTACTGCCTGCCTCTGCTGTTAGTGACAGCTGTTTCCCACCAGAGGTGAATACAATCTGGTTTCCAAAAAATATTGGTAATTCCTGGGACTTTGTATTTTGAGTATATTGTTTACCCTTCTTTGTCAATATACAACAGCAGGTCAGTAGTTATCCTGATGTTAATTTCTAATGCAGGTCTTAAAAAGTCAGTGGTGATAAGTTGTATTTCACCAGTGCTATTCTGCTTTTTAACTGAATAAGCATCAAAGGCTGTTTGCGTCATTCTGGTAGGAGGTATTTTATTATTATTTTCCTGCTATTTTCCACTAAGATATTTTGCATGGGAATAATGGGAAGTAGGATTTCACCTGTATTTTTTTGTGAAATGTGTCTCTAAGGTATTTTCATAACAGATACTTCATCTAAAAATGCAACACTTGATAAGCATAATCTCCTATTTACTTGTGTTTGATAAGGCTGTCTCAGGGAAGTTAATAGTTTTGGGTTTTTTTTCTGGCAAGAATAAACTGCTTCCAAGGGCTATTTTAAAAAGTGTTGGGAATATCACCTCTTTTACTTGCCTGTCTTATTTTTGGCTGTATGCATTTTTCGGTGCCTCTATTCATTTGAACCTAGGGAAAAATTTATTTAGTTATTAACTTTTTGGATCACTGATGATTTTCATGTGCATTAAAAATGTTTCTTTCATGTGAAGCTGAGGAATTGCCATGCTGGTATCTTTCAAGAAGATCTCCTCTTGGTTGAGGGTGCTGTCGCTGTTGGACATGAAATGAAGAGCTTGACTCCAGGGTAGAAGAAAATCAGAAGGCTTTATTTACAATTCATCCAGCCTTTTTATAACATGCTGCACTAAAAAGGCACATTATTGGTCTGTAAAATTGACACCTCTCTCCATTGGTTAAGTAACAAAAACAACAGCTGGGAGAGAGGTTGTTATGAGAACTTAGAAAAGCCATGGCCAACCCACAGGAACTGTCCTTGAAAGAAAATTTTCCCAAGAAATTTTTCCCTTGGGAAAGAATATCAGCCACTGACAGGCTGAAAACCTTACAGACTCAGAAGACATCAGGCCCACAGGATACCAACCCTTAACTGGTTGTCATGTGTGGGCATATGATTTTTGTCACACAATGAATTCCAGTGACTTTTAATAAGGCTCATCTTTAGCAATGTCTCTGATATCCCTTGATGATTCACAGGCTTTTAGCTTATGTATTCCTCTGCTTGTTTTTGTGAAAATTCAGGAACTTTCTCCACTTTCCTTCAGAGTTTATCAAATGCTATAAAAATTTGTTTGAACTCAAGGGTTAATGGAGTTTGTAATTCTGATGCTTTTACCCAACTTATTTTTGGATATGGGAACATTATTTTGGTGCTGCTTAGCATTGAAGATAGATGTTCATTTTGCTAATCTTGTCTTATTGTGTGCAAAAGCAAAAAGAAAGCAAGCAAACAGAACTCCTCACCTCTGTAGCTACAGACTACCTCCCTCCATTTTCCGCTATTTAAGAATACAGACATCAGACTTTCACCAGTACTGTAACGTGAAAAACTACAATTTTGATTACTTCTTAGGATAACCACGAATAACTTTCATGTGCTCAGGTCTGAACTCCCTGAGGGCCCTACTGAAATCTTCAATTTAATTTAACCAGTTTTCAGAAGATAATCTCACACCTGTTGTTTATCCCTTCCCAATGGTCCTGTTAGTGTACACAGTCAAAATGGCAGCATGTTCTTTGAAAAGCTGAAAATCCTTCTATATCTTACTTCTTGAACTATGACTGTAGTCATGTGTCTTGAACTTTGAGCTGCACTTAATGTATCTTATTGCCTTTATTTCTGCTTTTGGTTCCTAATCTAGAGACTAGTGTCTTTGACTCTTTTCGTATTCTTGTGAAGCACTGTATCTGATGAATTTAGTCCAAATAGCAAATCACCAATAAACAGTGATTTTTGTTGACTGGACATATGCCCTGCTGTGATCTGCTTTGCTAATTGCCCTTACTAATAATCGGCAGAACATCTAGCAAGGTATTAGACATTCCTCACAAAATTTCTGCCTGATATATAGCACATATGTCCTCTTTTCCTTAAATTAGCTTATTATGGGATTCATACATAAGGAACCACATTGGCATTTTTTAAGTGTTTATTATATTTCAGATTAACTCACATTCACACAAAATATTTTGCACGGCAATATTTAAAAAAATACATAGCACTTGAAAGACTTATTTTGGAAAAAGTGTAGTGAGAAACAGTGTTACTAACATGTTTTACAGTTATGCACATGAAACTGTGTTTTATAATCTTGTTAATAATCCTATTAATAAAAAAATTAAGGCAACAAGTTTACTTGGTGTTAAAAAGGAGATGTAAGAGCTATCAGTTTTTATTAGGTGAAGAAAATAGTCAGAAACAGGTTTTTTTCTGCATCATTTTTTAACAATATATGGATATAAAAATTGTTCAGTGATGTTAAGATTGAAAGTTTCATCTTGAGCCAAACTCTTGTGAAATTTGTTATTTTCTAATTTCAGAATAAAATCTGGCTTGCGACAGCTTCAATCACAGAGCTGTGAGTACTGGCAGGGGCAACAATGTAGGCACATCCCATGTCCATCTAAATTCCTGAGTGGAATGTGTGCTGTTTAGTCTACCTTACATACTCCATGAGCAGGTGCATGTAATAATGCACTTCCTATACTTAGGAAGGTGTTTCTATATAAGGAAAAAGTTTCGGGTTGCTGTTGTTTCAAACACTGTCTCTCGCAGGGCTGGTGTTTTGACTCGGTCTGTTCTTAGGGACACGGTGGGCTGCGGGGAAGGGTCGGTTCTTCCACACTGCTTGTGTGGCTTTTCTTGGGCTATCTTTCTCGTGGCTTCTCTGGCAGTTTTCAGCTCTGCCTCTTCCTGCCCTTTGGCTGGGGAGGGGTGGGCTTCAGTTCTGGGCTATAAGCACGATCCTTTGATGGGAGTGGTCCCGTGACAGGCAGACCGGGACTCAGTGATGTTGGCACTGGGCATGGCCAAGCACAGCTTGATGGAAACGCCCACGAAGCTGCTTCCACCCTAAAGATGGTGAGGAGCATGTGGCTCCACACAAAGGANATCTTTCTCGTGGCTTCTCTGGCAGTTTTCAGCTCTGCCTCTTCCTGCCCTTTGGCTGGGGAGGGGTGGGCTTCAGTTCTGGGCTATAAGCACGATCCTTTGATGGGAGTGGTCCCGTGACAGGCAGACTGGGACTCAGTGATGTTGGCACTGGGCATGGCCAAGCACAGCTTGATGGAAACGCCCACGAAGCTGCTTCCACCCTAAAGATGGTGAGGAGCATGTGGCTCCACACAAAGGATATGATTTTTCGGCGCGATTTTTCAATTTCTGTGTGGCACGTTCTTGGATTTGCTTTGTTTTTTGGGATTTTCACCAGAAAAACAACAGAAACATGTAGGAATTGGATATAGGAGGGGACGGGACATTGCTAGGCTGGCCAGGGCTTGCTTCGTCTCTGTGTGGGGGGAGGGAAAGGAAGGAAAAGCTTTTTTGGGTCTTTCTGGACAGATCCCGATCCATTTCTCAGGGTTAGAACAAGGAACAGTCTATTTTTCTGGGTTTTGCTCCGGGCTTTTTTTTTTTCCCTCTTCTTATAAGGTAAGTTACAACTTGTCTCCCCCCCTCTCTCCGATGTTCCAATGTATTTCTTTTTTCTCCAGACTGCACTTTTTCACCCCACTCTGTCTTAACAGCGCCTCCACTCTCGGGGGTTATTTTCTCTTTTCATAGATTCATTTTAACAAGTCTTTTGAGGTTTCTTCTCAGAATAAAGCCTTAAATTGTAAACAAAATAAAAATAAGTCTTGCTTAACTACAGTTGCTGGTTTCCCATTTCACTCACCAATCAGGATTCTTGTGAACAACCAGCCGCCTTGGATCTCTCTGTTCTCCTCTGCTCAGCTCAGCTAGCGTGAGACCAGGGTTCCGGCAATGACCTCCTTTCCACTGGCAATGGAGATTTGATCCAGTTCAGCCCCCTCTGGCTGCTGGATCCCGAACGTGGAGTTTTTATTTAACAACCAAAAAAAGTCCTGCGAGCTTGCTTCTTTGAAAAAAGGTGTCCAAGGCAAAAGTCCTAGCTGATTCAAGGGCTAAATCAGCAAAATCCAAACAGGTCCATATCAATATGATATGTCCGAGCTCGGTTGCCACATATAAGATTCCCATATATTGCGTTTCACCTTATATTCCTCAGGGTCCAGCCTGTTTGGATTGGTGGCTATAATAGCAAGACATAGCACATTCCAGAGTGTCTTGTAACTCAAAAGGGTTTATTAAATGAACTAAAATGATACAGAAACAAAATACATAAACCGTGCACGGTGCTGGGAAGTCCCGCACCTCGTACAACACCCAGAAAATGCCCTTGGTTCAATTGTTCAGTGCCTTTTTCTACTTAATGTCTGAGGATTGTCCTGTTTGAAAGTTCCCAATAGGAAACCTTACAGGGTTTGACTGACAGGTGAAAGGTCCAACAGGTGTTTCCCTTTTGGCACTCAGCCAACCACAGACAGACCTGTACAGAATTTTCCAGGCGAATCTCCTAATAAGTAAATCAGCAAACTGAAACCTTTTCCTTGTATAGAAACACCTTCCTAAGTATAGGAAGTGCATTACTACAGGTGCATAGCAGATATAAGTAAGGTAGGTGATTCCTCACTAAGAGGGAAGGTAACATGGTGCAGAAACATTACTCATTTTTACCTCCCCTGAATCAATCTAGGATGACAAAACATTTTCCCGCTTCTATGGATTGTTGATCTACTAGCATTTACAAAGCCACTTTACGGGCAACTGATGCATTTAAAATTATCTTAGAAAGCAAAATTTATGGAAAGGTGTTGTATTGGAAGCTTGCAACACAATCAAGCTGAAGAGAGAAGAGAATGACTGAGTGACTTTAAACTGCAAGAATTTAAGATATCACCTGTGATTCAAAAGAAGCAAAAGAAAAAAAAAAAAAAAACAAAACAAAAAACAACAACCCTTGTCAAATCTAAAATGATTGGAAAATTGTTAAATGTGCTATTTTATTTAAGTATTGACATATATACAGAATTATTATATAGTACTCATGAAAATTAGCAGGTTTTTATTTAAAGATTTCTTTATATTGGTAGCTAAAATAAATGCCATAATTCTTATTGTGCAGATAAAATCACTCTTCCATTCTTAAGAGATTTTAGTACAGCTTTAACAGTTTGACCGTGGATCTCCAGACCCATTTGGATCTCAACCCATTTCCTGCTTTCCCTTTTTTATTTATTTTCATGAAAAAAATTACATTTCATTTAACTGGAAATTTACAAATATATCTTTAGGCCAGATCCTTGTAGATTATAAAAAGAATGGTGCATGTTTTAGTCTTTAATGAGTCTAGTAAGACCTAAGTCTTTATCAGAATTCAAATTTAAAGATTTACAGGTGATTTTTTAAACTATTAATCCTGTTTGGACTCAACTTCCTTAATCAGTTAAACTGATTGAAATTGTGTGAGTCTGATACCAAGGCTATGATATTTTGATAATCCCATGGTAAAAAGAAGAGAATGTGACTTTATAGGAAATGTAATGCAGGATTGGAATTATTATATACGCAATAAACAGATAGGTAATAGCATATCTGACTAGAAACTACAGAAACAGATAAAGGAAATAAATCTTAACAATATCAGGAAACCTTTCCAGATACCTTACATTAAATTAGGGATCTCTGCAACTACAATCTACCTCCTTATTTAAGCCAAGAATCTTAATCAGTATTAAAAAAATCAAATCCAGAAAAATGAGCATTTAAGCCTATGATAGAATGACATATGACCAATACGATCATTTAGTACTTTATTTTTGTATAAATTCTTTTTGAATACATAATTTTAGGACAACAAATTACTGGGACACCTTATACTCTAAAAAAGGTGAAATATTTGCAAAAAACTCTAAAGCTCCACAAAGATAAAAAAAAAGACAAAACCTACTATAAGATAAATCAAAATTATGTTATCAAATTCAGCAATAGGGTTAAGGTTAAAAAATTAAGGTGATCCATACTAGTTATAGTCTGCAAACTACTTTTTACTTACAGGTATTAGTCATAACAGGAAAGTAGTGTCTACAAATACTGTTGTAAAAAAAAAAAAAGGTGTCAGGATTTAGTAATCTGACACTGAAGCTGTAGTTAATGTTTTAGCAATTGCCTTGTAGTCTCTGTTGTATAGCGACTTACTGATCTACATATTTATATATGTCACTGACTTTTTAGAAGTTTCCTCGGCTCTGCATGTTCAGGTGATAGAGGGCTGTTTGGTCAAGGGTGGAAATCTTTAGAGAGGGTGTCCATGAAAGATTCAGGGGGAGATCATCACCAAGTATATGCATTCTCAGATACCTGACTTCTTTTATGCAGAATAACAAAAGCAGAGACTTATGGACTGTAGCACTGATAGCAGAGTTCTATTCCACACTGTAGGTATTACTTAATCTTTAAATTTTTGAATGCACTTTGCACAATTCTGGTCTTTTTTCCAGGACTTTTACTCCAGGAGACTTGACAAGGAAAGGGTTTGGGTCAGGATTGCAAGGGTGATCAAATTTGAATTTGGGGAATAATAAAAACTTAGATTTAACCTGACATTTCCTTTTGGGGAAGAGATAGTATAGCAACTCTCTCAATCATGTGTTAGTCTGTACTTTTATCAAATAAAAGAGCTATGTTTCTCTAACCACCACTTTCTTTTGTAGTCATACTCATTATGACCTATTGTTACTGCCAATTGAATATGAAAAGTAAAAAATAAATGGAAATTTTCTGTAGCTTTTATCTGGGCAATGAGTAATAGCTACATTTTTGGGGCTTCTTGTACTTGTCTATTTACTATGTTCTTGATAAAGTGCTGTATTCCATATGCAAAACATTACAAGGTCCACTTTCAAATTTTCTCAGTTGCTGAACATTTTTAAGTTGCTTTCAGATAAGCAAGCTCATGCAATAACTAATAAGCATATAATTCCACGGACAATGCTGCCTGGGAAAGGAAATTACAAACCAGAAAGGCATCAGTTTCTAGTGAGGAGCATGCTTTGGTGAGTGTATTTGAAATTATTTGGTGTTTAAGAAA